>CAJNDT010005891.1:1606748-1681972 GCA_905221615.1 Symbiodinium sp. CCMP2592 | reverse complement strand
CTTATCTTGAAACAGACTCTGCACTTGCAGTCCTCGCAAATGGGTTCCTTTATGCATAGGACGATGCATGTCATCATCTGGCATGATGGGACAAGACAAGATCGGACGCTGCACCACATGGAAGTTGAAGAATACATAACATGGATAATGCAGGAACCTGATTAAGAAACCCTGGGCCAGTAACCCCAAACTGGTAGGGTTCATATAAGGAACCCTAACAAAGGCCCAAGATTTTTTAATCAGGTTCCTGCATTATGCATCTTTGCCCTACGACACCTCCTTGTGGTCGACTGCCAAGTCCCCACCGAAGAGAAGCAGCGCGTAGACCTTCGACTGGGAAGAGGCCAAGCTACTCAGTTGCAGAGCTCCGTAGCTGAAAAACAAACTGTTAGTTTACGCTCTCGCAAGCCTGACGAGGTCTCTGGCGGAGTACTTTGACTGGTGGTGAAGGTTGCTGACACATGAGATCTTAGTTTCAGGCTTCAGGGTTTATGTCGGGAGCATTTCTCAAACATACCCAATTGCTCAACAATGCTCCAAGAACACAGCTGATGAGTAGTTGCCTGGCCGGTAGACGGCCAAAGCTCGTCCAATTGTTCAGCTACGAGGAAATGAAGGGACTGACGACCAGCTTGGGCGATGCAGGCTTGAGTGACCTCATGCCTGGGGTCGGGGGCCTTAACTCTGCAGGCTACCTTGCCATCTCTTCCACCCGTATAGAAGAACCTTGTAAAATATTCGACAACGAACACCCCGGTAATGAATCGACGAAAAAGGGGCAAAGACGATCTTAAACCTACAACCACCAAAACATTAGGTTCCCCTATTTGGGAGTTTCGGAAAATACCTGATATGGGGGTCCTTATAGTAAGGATCCTACTATTTGGGGTGCTATATTAGGATCCTGTATGTTCGGAAACTACCATTTTCGTTGGGCGCCCAAAGCGGAAAATTCTGGCAAAACCTCTGCTCGCCGAGGCGCTGAGGCCTCCGAGCAGCCCGTAAGCACCAGCTTCGTGGGATGCCGGGGATGATCTGTCGAGGGGTAAGGGTTTCCGGGTGTTGTGTGGGGGGGGTTTAGGACTTAAGTACGGGTGTTGTGTGGGGTTTAGGACTTAAGTACGGCTTGAGGGATATGGTTTTGGACCGGGGTTGGTCTTCGGGATTTAGGGTTTAAGGCTTCGGGTGTTGATTGCAGGACTTCTACATTCACGGTAGAAGTTCCTATTCAGACCTAGGTTTTGGGCCTTAGGCTCGAATACGGAGCCAACCGACACCCGAATACTGAATACTTGTGGGTGGGGAATACTTGTGGTGGGCAACCCCTGCAAGAAAGGCCAGCGCCAGTTGTGCCATCATTGAGATTGCAGAATGTCAAAGCAGGGGCAAGGCGACCACAGTCAAGGAACAGACTGATGGTAAATGTCACGGTCCAAATGTCGCCTCAAGGGATTCCTCTACATTCGGCTTTCTTGTCAGGTGGCTAATGGCACTGCTGACTAGTTGAGTATAAGGAGTGCAACGTCAGATAAGGGAGCATAGCCATACTTGGCTATTTACTTAGTACTTTCTACACGGATGCTGTCCTGGCAGCCCCTAGATGCTTGCAAGCAGCTCTGCTGCTGGACCATCTTGTCCTCATGCACAACCAGGCTCATGTGGCATCAGAACGCGCATCCTACTCAAGAGACATGCGGCCCTGTAAGTACATCGGATAACGCGGATAGCCACATTAAGGTACCCAGAACCCCAAGTAAATCTACTTAGTAGGTCCCGCTCCCTTATGTGTAGACCCTGGACCCGACGCCCGGTTCCGGAGCGCTCAACACGGTTACTTAGCCTCCCTTCTTTGCGCGCCTGAATGTTAGGATCTCGATAACCAGCGCTATGTTGGGAACAGCTTCTCGATCGACCAAGGTTTGCATTGGGGATAAAGTCCGCAAATCCTGGGTCTAGGGCATGGAACTAGGCGTTTCAGCCCAGAGGCCCTAGCCCAGTGTCTTTTCACAGGTCTTGCCGCTTGAATTCCGCTGCAAGCAAGACGCCGAAACCCAACCCTCAACCCTCAAGTTCCACATCTAAGCCCCAAAACCCCACAGAAACCTGTCTACGCCCTCACAGCGTGGAACTCCCCAAACTTGGTTGCGACAGTGAATCCGAGTACATCACGTAGGGGCATGCGTAGGAGTTCTCCTTGAACCTGGGCACATCATGAACTAAGGCTGGGATTGGAGTACAGGGATTGGGGCTTAGGGTTTCGGATAGGGGTTTGGGGGATGTTCCTAACTTGTTCTTCTCTCTCATGGCATCGAGACATTCATTCACAACAAGTCACCGTGCGCTTATACTGCATGAAATATCGAGCATAGCAGTATGGTGGACAACACAACTTTTCCCCTTCTTGGCATCTTACACATTGCCGGTCACAGTTGATATCTTTACAATACTTCTTCATGACCTATGAAAAAGACTCGGAACAGGTTTTGGATTCGGGTCCAGAAGGCCTGTGGGGCCTTCCACCTTCAGGATGTGCTGCACACACCTTGGTTTGCTCACTTGGAACTGGGCTTTATAAGTGCTCAAGCAAAACTTCATCAAGATCTCCTGATGCCTGTACATGCTGTGCCATTGCCGAAGGCCCAGCTGGCACAACAATCAATTTGGGGGGGGCGGGCCCACCAAGGAAAAGATGATAAAGCACGTCCACCAAATTATGCCGCTCAGGTAGCAGCACTCGTTGCATGGGCGCACTTCTGCAGACGTAGACTCCCGTCGCTCCACTGGCAGCAGCAGCGGATAAGGCCGCGCGATTGCCAACTCTTGCTTGAACAAGCAGGTGTTGCTGGAAGTGACAAGCTCCGCCGCAGCTGGCCTACCGACTAGCATCTTCGTGTGCTCAATCGCACATTGCGTCAGCCGCTCTGCAGTCCACATCTCGTTGGCCGGCGAACTGTCTACAACCACTCTCTACTATTTTGAACATGCAGGCCTCAAGATGTGTAGAATTGATGGCCAAAGTAAAAGTCACTCTGCGCACGATTTGCAGGACGCTCGGCTGAAACTCTGTCTCGTCGGACCGCTCGGTGTGGGCATATTTCTTTACGTGAGCCACTTCTGATGCCACCTTGTTGAACACAGGTTGGCCGAACCAGAAACCTGGACTGATGCAGCCAGTTCGTGATTCTTTTTCGCATACACTGCCTCAAACTCCTTGGAGCTCTGGATGATTTTGCAGTGCCTGGCGATCTTCTTGTACGGCTGCTGGAGAAACTCCACTTGGACGGCAATCTCAAAGCTTTCCGAACTCATAGCGTGCGATTGCATCGATATTGATGCCCACCGGACGTTGAACCAAAACTGCTGAAGCAAAACCCTGACTTGCAAACCCTGGAATCAGTGCGGGTTGCCCCTCCATGGTGACAACGGCTGACGGCGCAGGTCTCCACTTCTCCACGTGCTTGCGGCAAGTTAACTTACAACGGCATGCCCGATTCGGGATGACAAACCCACCCTGGGAACCACGGATGATGCAATCGGTTGATTACGTACTTGTACACGTAATCGGGAGGAAGGGGGGATTGGCCGTCAGTATATAATCGCCAGTGTGTCGGCTAGTGGAACAATCACCCAAACGGGGGAGTGGCTCTGCCACGCAACTCAGTATCAATGCCTTTCAGGATGCAGTGTAGAGCCTCCGACCATCGAGCTGAAACTTGACATTTGTAAGACTCGCTTCGCTGATGAAATCTGGAAGGTAGGCCATGACCCAAACTTCTGAATCATGTCCTGATGAGGAGGCTCGGACGATGTGGGGTCCATGGTAGCGTCTGTTATTGTCCGAAGTCCTGTGTCTGTTTAAGAACCCGTAGAACCCTAACTTTCTCCACGGAAACGATTCGGGTGGCAACGCACTGACCCATATTTCTGGCCGCTGTCGCTTGTGATGAACATTCTCTGGCACCTATGTACGAAGTTGAACCCAGAAGCCCTATACAGGCTGAACCCCTCGGCCCACAGAGCCCTGAAGCTTGAATCCCAAACTCCACAAGTTCTGCCGACGCTGGACCCAAGCTATATAAAACCTAAGCTCTCGAGAATCCTAAAGTAGAAGCCACAAAGTTGGAACGTCATCTTCCTGGTAGCCATATCCGCCCTTGAAGTCAAGTCCAAGGAAGCCCAGCACTCATCGTCCCTGATCCGTGTTCCAACTTTCTGGGGCTCTGAAGTCCCCCAAAGATAAAGCTAAACCCTAAACCCTGTG
Source organism: Symbiodinium sp. CCMP2592 (assembly GCA_905221615.1). Lineage (NCBI taxonomy): Eukaryota > Dinophyceae > Suessiales > Symbiodiniaceae > Symbiodinium > Symbiodinium sp. CCMP2592. The sequence continues at coordinate 1,677,711 of CAJNDT010005891.1, read as the reverse complement.
CCGCTGAGGAGCAGCAGGGAGGACGGGTGCAGAAAGGCGCGCACTCGTGGAGGCCTCCAGCGCGGCCAGCGCGGCGCCTTCCAGACTTAGAGTCGGGAGTCTGGCTTGCTCGGAGGTTCATGGGTAGTGATAAACGGAGCCATAAGTCCTCCAATATGGGTTACAAGTATAATTAGTTACCCTACTTATAACCCCACTTAGAAAATGCCCATGAACCTGCATGTGCGGGGCTTCCGGACAGTTTTAAATGCGTTTCAACTTTGACAGTCTAGGTGATTGGAGCTTCTGACTTTAGTTGGGGCGCTCAGAGAACTAGGATGGATGCCAAGGCCGCTGCTACTGTAGTAGGGCTTCCGTTGCTTTTTGTCGAGTTCCCCTTTTCGTAGGGTTCTACACAATAACGGCCACTTCTACTTGCAGCATCTGCTCACCATTAAAAAACCTGAGCTCCCAACTGTAAACCGTAAATTCCGCAAATATCAACCCTCAAGACCCTGCACCCTCATCCAAAACTCTGAACGACCGAGCCTGGTCAACTTCCTCCTCCTCTTCCCGGATCCAGTATCGAATCTCCCGGGCGTCGTTGCTCACTTGGATGGACCCGGCCAAGCTGTCCTCGGCTTTGGGCCTTGAGGTCTATGGTTCATCTTTGAGCGCATGGCTTTCTCGGGGCGGATGGGGGCTGAGTTGAGTTTAGGCGTTGAGGAACTTGCATCTCAACTTGCAACAGACTTGCAGCGACCTCTGCAGCCTTCAAGTAGAGCTCTAAGGGTGCGAGTTAATAGGCATCAAGAAGATGGATCCTGAACTAGACTCCCTTTACTGCACGTCTGCTAGGAGCAGTCCGTCGGGCAGGGATCCTAAAACAAAGTTCTCTTGAACATACCTTTGGTAGCAGTAATATAACAGCCGTAACAGTTAGAATACGGTCTTGAGGTATGGTAAACTATCTTTTTATTGAGGAGCACCCAAAACAGCGTTGGCAATACTTAATACTTAAGCCCTTGTCGTACGTTCTGGCAGGGCTGCGACAACAGGAGGAGTCCTGAGTTAAAGCGACCCCTACCTGCCTGAGGCTCAGGCGTCATGCAGGCAAAGGCTAGAAAAAACCTCTTGGTTCCTTTGGCACGCGTAAAGCTTCGTAGAATCCTTATGGAACCCTCTTAGAACTCTCACAGGGCCTGTAGAGGTAAAGGTAGCTCCCCTCAGCTGACGAGCTGCAGCAAACTTCAGCGGCGGCCGCTCCACTTTGGCGACTTGGGGATAAAGCCTCGGTCCACAAATACAAAGCAAACAAAGTGGTTCGGGATAAGGCTGCGGAAAGGGTTCCATGGTGTTTGGAGGTGTCAGCTTTTTGAGGTCTAGTGTTTGGGAAGGTTCGTGGGTCGTATGACATATACCCATGGCTCAAGTGTGACTGGGGACAAGAACAGAACAAGGAACTTACGGAAGGACCTATGACAGAGTTTCGTGCTTTAGATGGCTTAAGTGTCGCTTGCTGTAGGTGTCTCTTTGATTCAGCTCGTAGGTTCTATGTGCGAGCCAGCTTCAAGCCTACAGCTGCTGGTCGGGCATATCTTGCCGGAATCTGCACAAAGAACAGCACGCCCTTCACCCGCGCACAGCCCTGGACAGCATCCAACTTGTGCGAACTGGATTAGCTACGCGCATAGCCAAGGCATGCCGAGACGAAGCCTATTCGTCGGAATCTTACCACCGACGAAAGCTAAGAGATGACTGCAGGCAACTATAATGTCATAGGAAATGAAAACTGCGGCAAGAGGAGTCATCTAGAAGCCTGAGAAATTAGCAATACTGCTCCTTAGGGTTTCTTACATAAACCATAACAGTATACAATGCTCAAAAAATCTTCATCGAATCTTTAAGGCTCCTAAAGTGGGGTCACTCGGAGGACATGATGACAGTCCGACAGCGGCAAACTGAGCTCTCAGACAAGCTGCGGTTAACTAGGCGGCATTAGTAATTAGAACAGGCTTCCTGGAAGGATTGCTGAGGGTTCTATGCTGTAGGGGCCATAATTAACAACTAGAGTCATCGTAGACTTCTCATAAGGAGCCGCAAGGAATACAACTTAGGCTTCTATGCTATTCTGAACAAGAGTTACCTGCTACTGGTATTCCCAAAGGAACACCCCAAGCATGAATTCATCAACAGTCCTAAGAAGCTTGGAGTACGAAAATCCAAACACGAAGCCTGGCGTAAGCAAACCCTAAAAGCCTCAGGGTTGCCTCCTGTACTGCTTGTTAAGTAGCCCCCCAAAGTTTCCAATTCTTCACAAAACCTTCAAAATCCAAAAAAGAAGGGAACGACGCCTCATCTATCAAAAACAACTTGAAATACGTAGGGCCATGGGAACCCCTGAGTTTCAACCTCATCAAACAACTCTTAACTCTCAAAAAAACCCTAAACAGACCTGGGAGTTTCCGAAAACAGGGGACCCTGATATAGCACCCGAAATAGAAAGATCCTTAGTATAAGGACCCCCCCCCCAAATAAGGTACACCTAATTTTTCGGAAGCTCCCACCTGAACCAAAACGAATCCGAGACCCAAAGCTGTGGCCAGGAGGCCCCGCCACCACGGCAGCGCGCACCACCTCGGAACATGGAAGCTTTGCTTTCGTCAGGCAAGAGAGCTTCAGATTTGAAATACCTAAACTGAAAAAGTTTCCTCCTGTTTTCGGGCGCTAAATTAATTCGGGTTCCTGTTTTCTGAACTTACGGCAGAGGGTCTTGGTTTTGTGAAGAGGTTTATGAACATATCAATTAAGGTCTCATGAATGGGTCTCTGTAGCCCCGGCCTCACAACGACATTTCTGAACTTTGACGCAGCCTTTGGGGTTGCTGCGATCAGAAGCAAGCAATGAAGAACTCACAGCAAGACCCCAGCTCTAAACCTGACCATCATCTGAAGGACAAAGCCTGTTCAAGTTTAACCCAGCCGCAAATAGCACACCCCCAAACCCAATAGTCCCAAATTCAATAAGCCCCGACCAAACTAAGTTAAGGACGCCGAATTGTCGGAACCACACGCGCAAAAAACAGTATAAGCCCTTCTCAACCCCTGTAGACCATCGTAGAACCCTAAGCCCGAAGCCCGAACCCATATATAAATCTGAGCTGTCATTTCCAAGCCTTAGAACCCTTCAAATCCTACATCCCTAAATTCCCCATAACCTTGTGAAACCCATATTGCCCGCCCCCGATTGCTGCAACGTAGCGCGCCAGTCTCCGGCGTTACAGTCCGCCTCCGTCTTCTGGAAGCCCAGTGAACGGAGGCCTGGAACAAAGGCCGTACCGAAATTTTTCACCCTGCCAACCTAAACCCTAAACCCTTCACTGTAGGGGCCGAGGGGCCGGATAATATAGGCACTGAAAAACATGAAACCCCGCTCGAACCTGTATAGAAAAGCACTACAAAGGCCCATAAAACCCTGAAGGCACACATAGAACGCTCTTCTGAAGGGAATGGGGGAATGGATTATGGGGACTATCATGGGGATTATACAGGGACCACTATAGGGATCCACTCCCCCATTCCCTACTAAGAACCAGGGAGTCTATTAAATCCTATGACAGCCTGACACAAACGAAGCACTCGAAAACATAGCGCCTCGCAGCAACTGAGCTCGGCTGGCTTCCTTGGTTCTGCGGGTTTTTAGTGGTCTAATATAGGGACCTTAATATTTGAGGCCCATTATATGTACTGAGAATAAATGATGAGGAACCCCCAAAAATAGTATAGGTAATTGTTGAGGCCTCTATATTACCATGCCATACGAATTAGAATGGGGGTTTGCTGCGGCACATTGTAGTTTGAGAACTAGAAAAGGCGTTCGTAAAGGTGTTTTCGCGTATGCCTATATCAAGAACCCCCGAGGAATAGTATTGGTAAAGTGTCTGTTTATTAAGTGAATCAGAATGTTATTGAACAGTGAAGAAAAACTCAAAATCAAACCCAAACCCTAAACCTCATCCTCCGTTCTCCCACTGCCGGAGAAAAACACACAGTACAAAAAGGCTCTGCAGCGAGACCAAGCTTCAGCCTCGACCATGCGCTCATAGGAGAGACCGAGGTCGAAACCTGAAATGACACCGGGCTTTCCCAGGGTTTCTGATAGGATTGTACTTAGAGGTTCATGGGTAGTTATAAATGGAGCTATAAGTCCCGTAATATGGGTGATTATAACCACCCATGAACCTCCAAGTATGGGGATTTAGCAGTGTCTCTTATAGTGATTCAATGGGCTTCGGTACTGTTCTACTGATGGCTGGTCTACGGGTTGCACATGGCTGCTATTGTGGTTTACATGATTCAAACAACGGTTGGTGGCTTCAAACAGGTTTCAGATTAAAGCATTGGGGGATATTGGGGGGGGCTTGTATTTGACACCTCTCTCAAGAGTCGAGATTAAACAATCCCTCTTCCATCTGTCTTGCCGCAAACTCCTCTATGACCGACGCCAGCCAGCTTGGGTGGGTCCAAGGGTTTGCGGGGGTTTGGGGCTCAGGCGATTAGAGATCATGGCCTTCGGTCGAGACTCAGTTTTGCGTTTCGTGGTCCTGTGCCCAAGCAAAAGTGGTGACGACAGAAAACCGTCCGCATTGCAACTGCACGATGAAGTAGGGACTAGTTTGGGCTGTGGCGAGAGCTTGCTTTGGGCTTCATCGACTTTTTCGTGAGTCTTGTGCAGCTCCCCCACACCACATCGGAAACTACGTGATTGTAGCCCAGGCGACGCGAGTTGCCCGTACTTGCCTCAAACCCAGAGACTCCAATATCCGGGGCGCGGGCAGAAAGACCGCCGGGCATTGGATGCTACGAAGGCCTTGGGGTGGGTAGCATAAGGGCTTTTATGATCGTAGCATGGGAGCGCTAATATGGAAATAGCACACAGCTTTACAAGTGCCTTGCACCAGTTCTGTTATTTGTCTAACGTCTGCATGCGGTTCGATAAAGCTTCCTTCATACGGTTGTCGGACAAGAAGGACGCTAGAACATGCAATGATGGTATATGTAAGCCCATTCAAAATTATTTACTATTATGGTTCTCTACAAAATATTATATAGGGGAAATTTAAAAAGATCCCAAAGGACAACCCAGATATTCCTTTTCGAGGAACGTGCCCATCAGCACTAAGTCAGTCGGGGTCCAGGGTCCAGGCACTGAGCTCCCATGGTTCGGCTCGCTTTTCAATTTGAATTTGTGTGGGGTAGGATTTCAAGTCTAATTTAGGCATGTTGCGGGGTTTCAAGTTTTTGTCCCCCCCTCTCGCTGGGTCTTGGGAGGTCTAGGCTTCGGGGTTGAGGTCCGAGGGTTCGGGGGTTTTGGACTGATGGTTTCGGGGTTTGGGGCTTTTTTGGTAACACTCACACTCGGGCAATGCCAGGCGAGGTCTGTAGACGACTCATGAGAGATTAGGCATACAGGATTGCCCCAAGCTTTGGGGTTTACAGTTTTAAAGCTTAGGGCTTTAGGTTTGTAGAATTTGTTCTGCGGTTTAAGGTTTAGGTACCCTCTTCCTCCAACTCGAAACCCCCACCCCCCCTCCCTCCCGACCCTTCGTTTCGCAGGGTCCTCCATGATGGCCACCCACAAGCAGTGGTCGGACTTGCTGCCACCCTGCCCTTTGAGAGCCTCCCGATGCGCGACGCGACAATCGGGACTCAGGGCTTCGGGTGTTGAGGGCTGCAGGGTGAGGGTTAGGGTTTAGGGTTTAGGGGTTTAGGGTTTTAGTTCAGGTTTATTCGCTCATGGCTTAGAGTGTTGGGCTTTCGAGTCTCGAGTGGAGCTTCACGGCACACTTGCAGTTGCGTTTCGACCTAGAATCGAGTGCAATGTTGCTTTGTGGTGCGGGTGGGGGGGGTAAGGGTTTCATGTGGAACCCTCGACGGTTCAGCCTAGATACCCTGAGATGCCGAAGCCTTTTTGCATCGTTGTGTTGGGAGCTAACTCTGCTGCGAATGTGTGTCGAAGGAGGAGCCCTGCATCTTTCTTCCACCTTCAATTTGGGGCTGTCGGGGTGTGGTTTAGGCTTGAGGGGTGTGGGGTTTTGAATCCCGAGGCCCGAGACCCAAAGATCCCCAAGCCTTGCGCTTTAGAGCGCCTGCAAGCTAGGGTCTAAGGACAGACTGAAACGACACAATCAGCCGTTTGGCAACGCAGCAACAAAAACAACTACTGCCACTGCTACTGCGACGGTGAGGTGCTACCAGCATCCACATCGAACGTCACGAGAACCTTGAAGAGGCCGTGAAAAGCGCTGAAAGCACCCCAAGAAGAAACCTGTGACACCTGATCGAAACAGAACAATTGGACTGGTCCGGCCTTCGCTCGGAGGGCCTGGCGAGCTGCCTCTTGACTCGGTTTGAAGGCCTCAACAAGCGCAAAGGCTTTAAGGAAGTTCTTAGGCTTACTGGGGGTCCTCAAGTTAAATAGCAAGCACCATCTCCATTTTCTAGCCATGCCACCCTCCCTAGGCCACCCGAAGACCCAAAACCATAACAACCTATGCCTCAACCCTAAACCCATCGAAAGACACGTAGGACAGACCCACCTGAAGACCCCAAACCATAACAACCTATGCCTCAACCCTCAATAAAACCGTTCAACAAAGGCGGGGAGCTTGAAACCGTAACACCTCCAGCACTATACATCATGTTCATGTTCGTTCTTATGGCGCTTGAAAAACTACTATGCGCCGAGTAGTGGCAATCGCTTCACTCGCTACACATGATGTATACTGAATTAAAAGGGTTGTGGGTAAATAAACCACTTGTCCATGATGTGTTGGTCATTGCTTTAATTGCATAGTTGCCTTTTAGTTTGTTCATACTCATTGGTTCATCAATTATATAAGATGGGTCGCTTAATCTTGTATTGTGCCTCACCATCCCTTGTAGTCTTCACCAGTAGGAATTTCAAAACTGAAGGCATTAAGCGTTATAGTTTATTGCGCTTCTTTGGTCGCTGTCAAAAGATGAAGTAAACAAGTCCGCTTGAATATCAACAGCCAAGGCGTTAAGTTTGTGTTATAATATTGCCGACTAATTGAGAAGCGAAGAAGACTTGATTTTTCAACGTCAACCTTACCAAATCTTTCAACTTCACCAGTGCTGGTTTTATACAATATTAAACAAACGTATTGATAAAAACCTTCAAGAGTAGCATAATAACTTTGAGGCATTACTTCATCCGTTACATACATAACGGTATTTGGTAACGTTTCTGGGTTTTCATTGAGCTCAATTATAAAATCACTACTGCTACTACTTTTGGGCAGTAGTTCTCCACTGTCAACAAACACCTCTGAATAAGTCAATTTACGATTTGAAAGCATTATCAACATTTATCAACCAGTGTTAGAAACTTTATTGCTTAATATTATGAAAAATGGCAGGTGTTAATGTCGGCGTCAGAGTAGCAGACATATTAAGAGGGTTACAAACAGCAAGCGCAAGAGGTGGATTAGCAAGAGAGGCAACTAACTATGGGGGGGCGGATTTACCGCCCCGCTACACGAACAATAGCATCTAGAGGACGAGGTGGCGTAACAAGCATTGTTGAAGATGCTTTACAAGGACGAGGAAGAATTAATAATTCAAACACGGGAGCGGGACAGTATTTAGCGTCAGAGGCAGGAAAGGATATCGAGAGAGCAAAGGCAGTGGGAAAGAGAGGAAGAAGCACAACAAGAACTAACAAAAGAAGGTTTAAGACAGAAGAGACCATTAACTAAAGCAGAGGATTTTAAGAATCATTGTAATACATCGGTGTCACGATACGACCCTAAATTCTCAAACACAGGGAAGTTGTAAATGTTGAGAATAAAAACAGCATTGCTGAGGTTCAGGGATTACAAACAACTTACGCTAGAAATACAGGGTTATTCAAACAGGGCAACACGTTACATATTTCAGGCACCGGTGGTAAAACTGGTTTTGGTTCTAAAGTCAAAGATGTTTTCAACGACATATTTTCAATACCTACACACAATGTTCAAATGTCTGAGAAATATGATGGCAGAGTTGGAGAAAAACTCAGGGTCAATCAGGATATAGGTTCAAAGGGCTTTGAGTTAGTATTCCCAGCTTTCTGCTCATGCGAATTAGCAGCAAGGGCCTCAGTTTAGAGTCTAAGATTGTGCATGTGCATGTGCTGACGACGACGCTATGTCAATGTGCTTGTCCAATCGATGTCCGACATCGCTGCAACTGCTGCTGCAACTTTGGTTGACCTTGCCTTGAACTTGTACTGGGATGCTGTACGTTTGACTTGTAGCGACGGTGTGGGCAGCAAGAGCAAGTAAACATGCGTAAACCCCACAAAACCTAAAAGGCCCTTTTGAGCAAGGAACTGCACTGCGTTAACTCACTAAGCGTTTTCACCTAAGCTCCAGGCGCCAGCTCTCGACAAATATGTCTAGACTTATATACATATGTATATATATATATATATACAGAAAGCGTCGCACTGCAGGCCCGAGTTTTGGAGCTTTCCCTTTCTCCATATTGTAAGCTAGGATTGTGCAAGAGTGTTGCATTTATTTGTTTACAGGAAAAATTACTGAACAAAGAAAAATGTTACCTGATTGAAAGCTCCTGTGGGAATAACGGGCCTGGATAGTGTCTGCAACATTAGATAGCCTAAACCAAAGAGCCAAAAGGCCTGGAGTCCGTGGCCCTGGCCCTGGCCTTGCAGCTGGGGGGGGGGGGGGCAAAAAAAAAAAAAAAAAACTAAAAACTTGTTTTTTTTAGTTTTTTTTTTTTTTTTTTTTTAATCTTTTTTTTTTGCACCCCCCCCTCCCCAGTCCAGCCCAGGGACCTCAAAACCTCAAAGTGCAGCCCTTCTGAGGCTAGAGCCAGGCCTACGGACCAAGCCAGCGAATTTCAGTAATTATACAAATCTGTAAAGCCTTCAGGCCTTAGGCCAAGAAACAAGATCATAAATCCACCTAGACTCAGGACCGACGAGAAACCTCATAAAGATCTTCATCTTTATCATCCACCCCTATGAGACATATCAAGATTGCAACATAAGGTTATAGGTATTTTAATAGATATCACCTCTTGCATGATCCATATGTAGAGCTTGTCCATGCATTCCTGGGTATGTTTGTAGATACGTGTGTCTATGTGATCATTCAACTTGACAAGTCGCATGACATCGCATATGTGTTTGTATACATATATATGTATAAACAGAGGAACCATGCATTTAACTGTCGTGAATGTGTGTATATATATATAGTTACACTTAGCATGTATGTCTAAGTATGTTTTTTTATGAATATCATACAACAATGATTAGAACCAGGTCGTTGAAAACTACATTGTTGATGCCATTGTCGGTTCATGTCTAAATACATATGTGTTATCATGTCAGATGTACAGTTTATATATAATATATACATGTATCGATCGATCGAAAACATGTACGATAGTGACAGATGTGCAAGTTGATAGGGATATCTCAACCATCGATTTGGTTTGTATATATATATATATACACACACACTCGAATTTGTTGCGGCCTTAGGGTTTAGAAAGTTGAAGGCTTATGCAACCCCATCACAATGTTGTGCTTTTGGGTGAAACACTCGGTTTTATCATGTTTTTTACTGGGTGATTGAAAATTGCACTATCAGACATGATGCATGCATTCCCCAAAAGATGCATAAGCCCTGATACGAGATGATAGATCACAATCCCAATCGTTCGTTCAGATAACCACGGTTGAAACTGCGGAGCGGATAGGCGGGACCCCCCCCCCCAATCCTATCAGGGATTGCCTTATGCTTTCGAAACCACAGCCTTAGCAGGATATGAATAAGAGCAACGGACAGGTGGCCAAATCTTCATCGTTATGACTAAAGATGATGGACCCAAATTGCGCAGACACAGACAAGATGACAGCAATCAATGAAATAAATGACTCGGAAGACTGGCAAAAGTTCAAAAAGGGCTAGAATGGAGGAGTGGTTCGCAGTGGTTCGAGAAACGAAACTTTCCAAATACAAGTGGACATAGTGGAAGGCTGTCCAAACGGCTAATAATGATTAGATATGATGCAGTTTATGTAAAAATGTTTAACAGATATGTATAAATACATATAGCTCTTAAATTAAGATATGGGAAACGGATGATGCGTCTCAAACACTAACATCACGATTGGGTTCCAGCAATCCACCATATTGGACAAGTTGGTTGGCAAGCCCAAAAAAATTCAGGGAGGTGATGGAATTCAGTTCATCATCCCGAAGAAGGGTAGCAAGTTTGAATGCATGATATATTCTGATCAGGATACATGGGTGGCATGTCCAATATGTTCATCCTTGGCGGCAGACTACGGGTAAAAATCCATAGTCAATCCCACTAGGTCAGAAACACTTTAAACTCCAACAAAAGATGATATGTGGAAATTCAGCAACTTAACACAAACATGGTGGAGAGCCAAGACTAACATCTAATTGTGGCATTTCTGTCCCAACTAACAAGGCATAACTGATGTTACACTAGAACCCTGAAAGATACAGTGAATGCCAAGATCCAGAAATAGATCATAACATCTGACATGTTCCTCAAGCATACCTACTGGGTCTAAAGAAAAATGGAAGGGGTGGCAAACCCGAATATTTCGAATAGGTAACTTAACAGCACAAAATCAAATGTCTGTTGCATAACTGTGTTGGTCAGTTACCATTCAGCATGTTTCTAAACTTGCAGGAGGTTTTGCCATTGTGTTCGATTTTGCTACAGATGAGCCAAAAGTCTTGAGAAGCATGAAGAAGGTACTGAAACTCGCTTATTTCGACTGAAAAACACGGGCCTGCATTCCGACGCACTCTCTATATATATGTATATACATACTGTACACACACACATATACATATACATATACACACATTCTTTATCTGTATGTGTGTATATATATATATATATATATATATATGTGTGTACATATGGTTTTGTATATGTAGATCTACACACGTGCATATACATAATATACTCATACCTTTGCACATTTAACTTTTGCACTTTCATACAGCACCACACAGCCGTCATGAAGTGCAAGGCAAGTTCGAGTCACCTTCGGCATGGGCGAGCGGACGGAAAGCCATCCTGCGATGCCGCACGTAGCAGAGGCGACGCCTGAGATGCCAAATGCGCTTTTCGAGTTTATGGGTCCGGGGTTTTGGGCCTCACTAGGGTTCGGAGTTTGAGAGCTTAAGGTGTTTGGGTCTTGGAACAGACCTCCCGAGCCACATCAGTCCTTAAGCGTTCTCGGACATTCTGACCCCAAGCCAGACCAAAACTGGAACTGCGAAGCCCTTAGGACAGCAGCCCAAGCGTTGGGCAAACCTCAAACTAGGATGCCCAGTAACCTAGGAATAAAAGGGGCTCCCTTTTGGGCATTGGGTATATTCATAAGGAACCTAGGACTACAAAAAGGGAATTCTGGTACTACTGGGCATCCTAACAAAGGGGCTGTTGTGGCGGCTTGAGGCAGCATGTGTGCGGCAAACCCATTCGAAGCGTTTTGAGCTCTGCTCTTAAGATATCATTTGTAAGGTGGTACCTAGGGCCTTGGCCACCTGTGGTTCAACATCAAAGAAAAGCAACTTTCCGACCAACATACCAAAACCTCAGCGCTGATGAGGTAGCCAAGCTAGCATGCAAAACCGTGCCACGAGCAGGACCCAAATGTCGAAAGGTAGTTCGTTGTTGCAGTACCCTGAAAGCCTCCAACCTACATTAGCAAACTGTTCTAGTAACGACACATGAAAAATGCAACAACCACAGCAGCCGTCTACACCGTGCCTAGGTGTGTTTACAAAGTCCTTATAGCCATCCGCCCTAAGCCGGGAACTGCGCTTGGAGATTCAACTGCCGAATGCCCGGCGTACAGCATGCTTACCACATAGGTGGTTGTCGAAATTATGGTCCCTTTTTGGGTCCCTATTGTGATACGACACCTTTTCTTTAGGGTACCCAACAAAAGACCCTAATTTTGACAACTTACCACATGTCCTGGTCCTTCCGCGAGATCTGAACTGCGACCAGAGAGTCCCAAGAAGGCACCCAGCACGACGAGCCTTTGGGTAATGCAGGGGCCTTTAATGATTAGAATGCGTATGGGGGTTCCTTATCATAATGATAGTACTATATACCTATTCTAAGTCTTAAAACCCGTGTATCATAGTACCCTGTAGTAACACTTACATAGAGCGTTTTTTCAGGAAGCCGTATTCCAATTTCTAAGGCCCCAACAATACTGAAGGTTACTGTTCTAGAAGCTTACTCCGGCTTGCCCACGGCCGTTGCGAGCGGGATGCCGAAAAACACTATAGGGCTTCGGATTAGAAAATCCGGTATAGGATGTTTAGGCTGGCCACATCCATCCTGTAGCAACACCTTGCCACAAGGAAACACTGGAGTTATATTGGGTCTCAAAACCTGTTTGAAAGGGCCGTCACCCTCCTAGCGTCCAAAACCCTTTCATGGAAAACCTACATAGATCGGCCCCAGTAAACCGGATCATCAAGAATCCATGAATCCTCTGCGCGCACTCCGGAAACACAGCCCCACGCATCCGTGCCTGCCCACGCGCACATCACAAGGCAGCGCTGCCTGAGCGTGACAAAGTCGCCCTCTGTGCAGGGTTTCAAGAAGGTGGGATGTAGGAGAAGTTCAGAACTTGTTCAGGGGTCTATAATACAGCCTGCAACCGGTTTGACGGGTCTAGGATTTGAGGATTTCGGAGTGCGCAGAAACTCCGAAATCCTCGTTTCTGGAGCCATGCATTCCCTGAAACACTTGTTAGGCAGGATATATTGAGTTTGATTTTCTGGGCACAGGGTTCGCCGTGCTGCTCTGGCAGCACGGGTGGGCTTTCTGGAAAGCTCTACGACAGTTGGTAATGACTGTATTAGTATTGTATATCTGAAGCACTGTACCTTCTGCTTCTATCGCGATTGGAGTGTCGGCCAGACCAACCCCTGATCCTGAAACCCACAGGCAGCGCACCCGAGCTACATAAGTGGAGACGAATATAACATGCTGGTATCCTACATGCGCTATGCGTAGGACCGTCCTCACGGTCGGGTCACGAAGGTCGTGATTGAGACCACCATCTTCAAACAGTATAGCTGCCTGTATTGCTGCAGGGCGTAACACGCTACTTGTTCAAGTGCTTGCGAGTGCTCTGCCACTGTCTGCGATGCTTGCTACATGAATGTTGTTACATCTTCTTCCTGTGCATCCTCATCGCCATGTGGATGTCTTGCCTTATGAACAGAACACTATTGTCTTCGGACAGCTTGGCTGCAAGCCATGTCGTTGTTTCACTTCTTCTACACCGACCCATAATGTGGGTGTCGGTTTAATGGACGGGCCCCCCCCGGCCCCCCCCCCCCCCCCCCCCGACCAAAAATTTGGAACCGGTAACCCCGGACACTGAGTGGCAGGGAATTGGGAGGTGCCGGGGTTTGGGGGGGCTGGCTTGGGTGCAGGGTCTGCGGTTCTGCACGAATGCGCGGTCGGGGGGGGGTCTGGGGATCACCAAATGCTGGAAACCAAGCCCCCATCACTCCAAGATAACTACCAAGACTAAAAACCCTTCATTTTGAACACTTTTGCCTCCAACCTACACTCCCACACTCCCACCCCAATCGACCACGTCTGAAGCTTGGTGCGGTACAATAATGGTACAGTAGTACAATAATAGTACAACAGTAGTACCGTAGTTTTGGAGTCCGGGGGACTGTGGGCGTGCACCTTTTTGTCATCTTTGATGATGCATAAATGTGTCTGCGTGCTTTGCATGCTTGCGGTGAGGCGTAAATGCCAATTCAAGCAAGGACTCAACAGCTTTTGTGATCAAGTGACTGCCTTCCATAGACATTCTTGAGCCATGGTAGATTCCTCTATACCTGGTTTGGTTCGCGAGCTGGGGGACAAGATGGTGCTCTTACGTTCGATGAAGCCGTTGGTCATGTGAACGGTCTAAAACTTCAGGGGCCAGAAACCCGGCCCGTGAAAACAGATCGGCCAGCAGGAAACATTACGGTTGGTGATCTCCCAGTTCGTTTCCTAGACTCGATTTCAGGGAAAGTGGAACAGTTTTGTGACGCCGTCCAACACGTACGGTGGAATATGACACAGGGTTGCTTCGACAACACCATCTACAAGGAGTGCATTCACATCCAACTACAAAGGACTCCCCGAGCCTTTCCGACTAAAACATGAACCGAAGGTGCCGTACACCATGCAAATCGTGATCTTACCAGCCAGTCCACCAGAAGATGCAGCAGCAAACGACGATGGAACCTATATCCACGTCTTCAAACATGTGTACCTTCATAGAAACAAGATGACGGCACGGGAATGTATCGACATGTGTTATGGCATCGCTCTTCGTTTCGACTGGGGGACGCATACAAGGGCAGCACTCATGGCGCTCCATTACATGATCGATGGTATGGGTGGGAAACAAATCCGTTGTTGGTTCGTGCAGCCTAAGTTTGAAAAGAAGGTGACCGTGGATCAATCCGCACGTGATGCCGGGCACAAGTTCATTCGCGACATGGGTCCGAGAGCCAACAACCTCAACCAGTTCATGGAATGGACCGATACACAGATACACACCGTCGGGAGCCCAATCGAAGGCACATTGTACGAATTGATTTTCTTTTCTTTGCAGTCGCAGCAACCCTCACACCCAGTAAAGAAAAGCAAACAAGAACATCAGGGATACGAATAAGATGACAGGTTGGACGGAGGGGAAAGTTGTGACTGCACTCCACAATTACATGAAAGGCCGACAAAATGCTAAAACATTAGAGTATTGGCCATTCACCTTGAGGAGCTTCACGGCATGGTTTTTCGACGACGTGTTGGTTCACATGTTGGGCTCACTCCGTCAACATGCCATTACATGGATTGGTAAAACTCTCGTGGGAAAGTCACTCGGATCCAAGACGGTGTCTTTCTGCCAATCGAAATATGATATTGATGCAGTGGGGCGTGAAGATCTTGTACCATCGATTGTTACGGCCAAGCATTTGGACTTTTTTAAGTCCGAACCGCTCACCAAGCTCAAGCCTGGCATCTTTGATGACGGGATGCTGCAAAAGATGGATTCTTCCTTCTTGAAAGCTTTCCTCAATCCGTCCGTGTCTCAATACCCATAGAAATGTTTGTCGTGATGGTGATGCGCACCAGCTTTTGTAGTATTATTTCAAAAGTTACATGCTTTGCTTATTGGGGGATGTTTGTATATAACACTAATCACGTGCAGCCGCCGCGGACATGGCTTAAGTTTTGATCACATGGTATTTTACATATATTATATTGTATGTATGATTAGAACCGCATATATAAGAAGCACATTGAAAACGTGCTAATGCTATGGAGTCTATGCCAAGGAAGAAGATGCCACAGTTTGGGCTAGAT
Source organism: Symbiodinium sp. CCMP2592 (assembly GCA_905221615.1). Classification (NCBI taxonomy): domain Eukaryota; class Dinophyceae; order Suessiales; family Symbiodiniaceae; genus Symbiodinium; species Symbiodinium sp. CCMP2592. The sequence continues at coordinate 1,662,238 of CAJNDT010005891.1, read as the reverse complement.
ACTCATCCGCTTACTTCCAGCAGGGTGCCGGTCGATAGGCGTGCAACAATCCATATGATCAGAAGTTAGATGAGTCCATGTACCAGGAGATGCAAAGATCTAAAATTTCCGGGATCGCACACAACTCGTTCTTGGAGCTCATCCATCCATCTTTTGAGGGGGTTGACAACATGGAAGACATGGCCGCGATCATTGCGCGCACACACATCATTGTCATCACTGAGAATGGCGTGTATTGGCGTTTGGCGGGGGCGCAGAAATCGAATGTGAAGTTCGAGCCGTGGCCTCCCGGAGAACCCATTGATATCCTCGCCCCATCCCAGAAGCCAATTTTCTTGGCCTACAAAAAGAATCCCTCCAATCACACGCTTCCTCCCAACTTTCACGAAGACATGGTTTGGTCACAGGAAGTTCTGGGCAGGTTGTTTCGAGGAGAACATGTACCCCGTATCATGACGGTGAGAGGGCGTAGTCTATTTGGAGGAGAACCCAACCTTCCCCGACAAATTCCACCCCGCCTGCTCGATGATGGCCAAGCCAAAGCCAAGATCAAAAAGGAACAGGTGTCCACAGTGTTTCGGAGTCTGAAACGGTCAGGCCCAATCCAAATTGAGTTGGACTCCCCAAATCCCCCAAGCAAGCAGCAGCGATATGTCGCTTCACGTGTGCCTTCGTCGATGCCGTCTTCTACTGCTAGGGCTTCTGCAGATGATTTCAGGAACATCCCCAATCCAGAGTTTGCACATCCTAATCTCGGAGATGCTTCAGCAGATGAAGACATCATCCCAGCAGTAGGCGAACGACCAGACGACGACGTGAATATCCAAGTAGGCCGAAAGATGATTTGGAGAGGGATCTCGAAACCATAGTGGAGGAGCAGATTGCCAAGGAGAATGCCGCATACAGTGATGTATCCGGGAAGGACCGTGCAAAACGATGTCTTCAGGAATGTTTGTGGCATCAAAATTCTGCATTGGTTCGGGTTGCCTGTTTCAGTATCGGGTCATGGGCCACATCGTGTGTCTGAGCTGAACGACATGATCAAGAAGTTCCACGTCCAGTTTGTGCCAGTTGTCACAAAGCATGTGGGAGTTGATGGTATGTACCTTTGTCATCAGCATGGTCATTTCACAGGCATTTGGTGCCGAGAGGGCTTCATTCGATATTATGACAATGGCACTGAACATGTCATGAGCATGAGTGGCTTGAACGAGCTGGTGCAATCCCCTGCCGTGTGCATCTTGCGCTTGGTGCAGCGATCTTATGTCAAGCTCCACACGTTCTGTGATGCAGTCGGAGGTTCAGGAGGAGTCTTCAAACGCCCTGCTAGTCGTGATCCCATCCCAGTTTTGACTTGTCCTCTCGTTCGTTGCGTTGCACCGTGATGCAAGGGTTCCCTTATGCCCAAGCACAACATCGAAGCTGTCTGCTACGACATGACCGGTCCCCGAGACATCATGTACCAGTCCAAGGAATGCAGCTCTAGGAATTGCCGGACGAACTACTCGTACAACTTCCGTTGGAGTGAGGGCAAAAAGATCAATGTTCTTCGCTATGATGACATCGCTGACGGCGTGCTCTTCGTCAATGCCAAGAAATGCTTCTCCCTTTCGTTTCTGAAGTATCACGAGGAACTTCTGTTTCGAGGTCAGATATCGACACGAGCGATTGAACATGCCTACAAGACCCTCTACACCAATGAAGACACCGATGGGAAAATCATTGTTGACTTCCGAAAATGCTACCAAAGTGCTCTTTTCTACTTCATCGCGTTGAAGGAGTTTCAAAGTTTGGGTTTGCACATGTCCCTCGTGATCGACGATGAAATCAGCGACTCCAATTTGGAAGTTTACAATGCCTTTTGTCACTCCAGCATCTTTCCACCTTCCAAGCGTGTGAATGTGAAATGTTTAGTAGGGGACGGCCATCTCAGCCTGAAGCCTCGATGTGCTGATGGTCCCATCAAGCGAGCCGGACGTCCGCGCACAAAGTCTAAGGCCAGAAAGTAAGGCTTCATTACACCAGTCAGTTACAAGTCAACGGGTTCAATTTAATGTATAATCGCTCTTCCAGGTGATACTTCAAGACGTGTATGTTGCTCTGCTTATTGGGGGATCAACTATATCTACATGTACATACACTTCTACACACATGCAACTTCCAGGTGATATTTCAAGACGTGTATGTTGCTCTGACCTACAGAACCCTCTTAAGCCCGAGTAGTTAATTAATTAATTAAGCACCATGGCACCAAACCCTACAAAACCCCCCAAACCCTTCTACTTAGGCGCCCAAACCCCGTATTGGGGGATCAACTATATCTACATGTACATACACTTCTACACACATGCAAGAAGCATGCGAATCCTTCCTTGGAGCTGTTTCGCTTAGTGGTGCGTCGATAATCTCTTGATGGGTCTGTTTTATAAACCCATACCTAGAGTATAATGTATATTGACCGAGACAGGCGGCTGCGAAGTGCAGCAATGGATGGTTAATGTGCTGTGAACCTCGTAGTGGTCGTATCTTGTCGCTCACAGTAATGCACGAACCGGAGTGCAACAATCATGTCATTGACGCTGTGGAGAGCATTATATGGTTGTATCCGAAGATGACGACTTTCGTCTATGACCGGGCTTGTGGACTCGTCAAAGCTGCTCGCAAGGTTAAGCCTCTGCAGCAGATCGACAACTACATCGTCGACATGTTCCATGCATACAGACATTCCAAGAAATGCTCGTGCAATCCCCGCAAATTGAATGGAATATTAGTACAAGTTTGCACCTGCTGAGATAAGGCTAGCGGCTAGACCCTATAACCCCATCATACGTCCAAGTGTGCATGCACAAACGAATGCACCAGGAAGTCACAAGAAGTTGGCGAGCATCATCAAGGGCATCAACACAAGCATTTGGGAACAGATTTTCGCATGGTTTAGAAACTTTTCGGCAAACTTCAATGAGCTCAGGGGCAACCGCCACAAGTTCATCATTCTCTATATGGCCAAACGCCACAACGAGGCTGTGGACAAGAAGAACGCCGTGTATCTTCGTCCAACCTTCCGCTCCCGCAAAGTATCCAAGAGCTACAAGTGCAGAAGCCGCAGAAGATGACATCCAAGTCCAAGCGAAAGTTCAGTGTCATGAAAGCCATGAAGAAGTGAGCAGTCGCATCAAGCATGTTTGTAGAGAGCGCAAGTTTTGTATCACTCAGCGCTCAGACGCAGAAGCTAGCACGATGACAACGCGTGACGTCCTGCTCGATCCACTCATTCCGGTTCAGACGGAGCCACAAGAACGTTTTTGTCGCTGCACTCAGCAGTTACGGAATAATTAGTTGGAAGATGTCACAATATCACAATATGAAATGACACCTGTACTCATACATATGTATTTTTCTATATGTGTGTGTGTGTTTACATGTTTACAAGAGCCCTTTCCGTGAGTTGTCCCTCCGCGTAGTGTTGCACCGACCGTGCGTGTGCGCGTTTTCGGCATTTCAAAGCTTGCAGCCAACTCCGGATATGTACAAGAGAAGAATCAAAACAGAATGCACAAATACCAAAAAAACAAAAATACAAAAAAAAAACAAAAATACCAAAAAAAAAAACAAAAATATCAAAACAAAACAAAAATACCAAGAACAACAATTTTCAGGAAGTCCTCCAAAGTGGAAGTTCAGAATCCAAGAGTCCAAGAATTATGGTTGTTTTGTTTTTTTGTATTTTTTGTGTTTTTTTGTTTTTTTGGTATTTGTGCATTCTGTTTTGATTCTTCCGCAGTACGTATTCCGGAGTTGGTTGCAGGCCGTGAAATGACCGAAGACGCGCACGCCCAGGGTCCCCCGTTTTGTAGAAATAATACAGTAGTAGTACAATAGTAGTGCAGTAGTAGTGCAGTAGTAGTGCAATAATAGTACAGTAGTACAATAGTAGCACAGTAGTGGTAGTAGTAGTAGTAGTAGTAGTAGTAGTAGTAGTAGTAGTAGTAGTAGTACAGTAGTAGTACGATAATAGTACCGTAGTACAATAGTAGTACAGTAGTAGTACAGTAGTAGTACAATAATAGTGCAGTACTACAATAGTAATACAACAATAGTACAGTAGTAGTACAATAATAGTACAGTGGTACAGTAGTAGTACAGTAGTAGTAAAGTAGTAGTACAGTAGTAGTACAAGAATAGTACAGTAGTACAATAGTAGTACAGTAGTAGTACAGTAGTAGTACAATAGTAGTACAATAGTAGTACAATAGTAGTACAATAGTAGTACAGTAGTAGTACAGAAGTAGTACAGTAATAGTACAGAAATAGTACCAATAAGCAAAGCATAAAGCCAGTGAGCACATTCCCCCAATAAGCAAAGCATAAAGCCAGCGCCTGAAACCCTAAACCCTAGCAACCTGAACCCTAATCCCTAACAAACGCTAAACCCTAACGAATCCTAAACTCCTAAACCCTAACAAACCCTAAACCCTTCCCAAAGGGGGGTCAGTCCAGATTCTACCCAAAACTGAATTTTTTATACAAACTTTAGTACTGGAGAGGCCTCTTTTGAGCTAGGGTCCAATCCCCGATTCGGCGGTTCACCCTAGCAGCCCCCCCCAATAATCAAGGCATACAGTAGCAGTACAATAGTACAATAGTAGTAAAGTAGTAGTACAGATTCTCATTCCTGACGCCCCAATAAGCGAAACAATTCTGCAAGAGATTTTCAAGCTTCAGGGCCAGGGTTATAGGGTTTGGGTGGGGGTTTAGGTCGTGGCTGCCTTAAGATTGACCATCAGCAAACAGCACAGCCCCGCCCGCAAAAAATCCACCCAGCAAAAAAAAAGCGCATTAATTAGAACACCTAAATTTTTGGTACCGGTTCGGAATTAGCACCGGAGAAAACGCTTTAAAGGGGCCTATATTCCAAAACCGACACCCACATTACAAGGGCTCCTGTTGTTCGAAAGCAAGCAATCTTCTTCTCAATGTTAGACTTGCTATCGTAGTAGGTAGTTTTGCTCTTTGCAAAAAACTTATTCTAGTGATGTATAGACGGATACTCAAGTCTATACGCATGCATGCATGCCTCCACGGATGTGCCTGCCTTGTCCATATGAGTGATTTGCGCAGTTCTGTGTGATTCTACACATATACGGCATACATACTCCACATTGAGACAGAAATGTTGTGGACATACGATGATAGAGGCCGCCGGGATGCCAAGTGTCGGCCCAGGGCGGTAAGCGAAGCTTCGGGCCCTGACGGAGGCAAGGCACGCAAGGGTTTGGGTTTGAGGCTTCGGCTGTCTTCGGCTTGCCAAGGCATTCTTGCGGTTTAGGCGTTCGCAAGCCAAAACCAAAAGCAGCGACAACTGCATGCTCGCGTCCGCACCCCCGTTACTGTCAATGTAACACGTAAGCTCGAAGCTCCGGCAGCGCTCTTCAAGCGAGGCCGCAACAACTGATTCAATCCCTGCCATGCTGTAACCGGAAGAAAACTCACAACGATGTTAGATGTTCTTACCGGCATCCCAAGGCTTTGCGGTTCAGGCTCAAGGGAAGGTTTGCGGCATTCGGCGTTTCGTGGTGGTCTGCCTGCTCTCAGACGGGTGCCCTTCCCAAACCGCGCTCGGCAATCTGAACAGTCTTGCTTCTTTCAAGAATCCTCGCAACCCAAGTCCTATGCAACAAATCCTCAAGCCCTAGACTCTAAAACATCCAAGCCCCAAAACACTCCATCATTGAAACCTCTGACTTCATTCTAAGCTCTACACACCAGGAAGGCCCGAATGTCTGAGAACCAATCGCTACTGCACCCTAACGCCAAATTGTTAATTTTCACGAGGTCTGGTCTAAACCACTTGTTTTGCTTTGAAACTTCTTGGAAATCAAATCCAGGGATGCTCCTGAAACATGCCCCCAAAAAGTTGCGTTATTTCTGAATCCTCATTTATCTTTTAAAAAAAGTAAACTGAAAATTCATTGAGATTTCGCTTCCCCAGAACCCACGGAGCTCGTGAAAATTAACACGCCAAATAACCTACTTGTTAAAGGACTTTTTGCAATGAAACCATATGGGGTGGTGTGAAAACCCCGTGTTCAGTTCCTATACGCTAAATGGCGTTATCGTTTTTTTTTCTTCTTATCGTTTTCCCATGAAAGAAACTCTTACTGAAGTGTAGTACAACTGTAGTATAGGGGACATGGAAACATTCGTATATCGAAGGCAGTGGTTGTGCTTCTTTGGCGTGAAGTAGGTTTAAATATACGGGATATGAAGCTGCAAGCTTAGTCTGGTAGGATTCCGATGGAGACCTTTTCACTCCGCGCTGGAGCTGTGCGTTTCGAATCCGTGCCAAAATGCATTCGCGAGGTTGGTGACGAAGCGGGTTGTGCGTGCTCAAATCGCCGTGAAAAAATCCAACTTGGCCCCATGCTCCTCCCAACCCCGAGTGCGCGGGCCCGAATGCATTTAGAATCCGTGCCGAAATGCATTCGTGATGTTGGTGACGAAGCGGTTCCCAAATCGCCGTGTAACAGCCCAACATACCCCGCACTCCCAAACCCGAGTGCAGGGAGCAAATGCGTTTAGAATCCGTGCCAAAATGCATTCGCGAGGTTGGTGTCGAAGCGGTTGCCCAAAATCGCCGTGTAAACAGTCGACATGCATGCTCCCATGCCCGAGTGCGTGGGCGCAAACGCATTTAGAATCCGTTCCGAAATGCATTCGTTAGGTTGGTGACGAAGCGGTTTGGGATGAGGGTTTGGGGTTAAGGTTTAAGGTTGAAGGTTAAGGGGTAGGGATTCGGGTTTGGGGTTTAGGGTCAAGGATTAAGGTTTAAGGTCAAGGGGTAAGGATTCGGGTTTGGGGCTTAAGGTTAAGGTTTAAGGTTAAGGGGTAGGGATTCAGGTTCGGGGTTCAGGTTTAAGGTTTAAGATGGTTTACGGTTAAGGGCCAGGGATTCGGGTTTGGGGTTTAGGGTTAAGGTTTAAGGTTTGAGGTTCAGGGGCAGGGAACCCGAGTGCAGGGAGCAAATGCGTTTAGAATCCGTGCCAAAATGCATTCGCGAGGTTGGTGACGAAGCGGTTTGCGCGTGCTCAAATCGCCGTGAAAAAGTCCAACTTGGCCCCAAGCTCCTCCCAACCCCGAGTGCGCGGGCCCGAATGCATTTAGAATCCGTGCCGAAATGCATTCGTGATGTTGGTGACGAAGCGGTTCCCAAATCGCCGTGTAACAGCCCAACATACCCCGCACTCCCAAACCCGAGTGCAGGGAGCAAATGCGTTTAGAATCCGTGCCAAAATGCATTCGCGAGGTTGGTGTCGAAGCGGTTGCCCAAATCGCCGTGTAAACAGCCGACATGCATGCTCCCATGCCCGAGTGCGTGGGCGCAAATGCATTTAGAATCCGTTCCGAAATGCATTCGTTAGGTTGGTGACGAAGCGGTTTGGGATGAGGGTTTGGGGTTAAGGTTTAAGGTTGAAGGTTAAGGGGTAGGGATTCGGGTTTGGGGTTTAGGGTCAAGGTTTAAGGTTTAAGGTCAAGGGGTAAGGATTCGGGTTTGGGGCTTAAGGTTAAGGTTTAAGGTTAAGGGGTAGGGATTCAGGTTTGGGGTTTAAGGTTTAAGGTTTAAGATGGTTTACGGTTAAGGGCTAGGGATTCGGGTTTGGGGTTTAGGGTTAAGGTTTAAGGTTTGAGGTTCAGGGGCAGGGAACCCGAGTGCAGGGAGCAAATGCGTTTAGAATCCGTGCCAAAATGCATTCGCGAGGTTGGTGACGAAGCGGTTTGCGCGTGCTCAAATCGCCGTGAAAAAGTCCAACTTGGCCCCAAGCTCCTCCCAACCCCGAGTGCGCGGGCCCGAATGCATTTAGAATCCGTGCCGAAATGCATTCGTGATGTTGGTGACGAAGCGGTTCCCAAATCGCCGTGTAACAGCCCCACATACCCCACACTCCCAAACCCGAGTGCAGGGAGCAAATGCGTTTAGAATCCGTGCCAAAATGCATTCGCGAGGTTGGCGGCGAAGCGGTTGCCCAAATCGCCGTGTGAACAGCCGATATGCATGCTCCCACGCCCGAGTGCGTGGGCGCAAATGCATTTAGAATCCGTGCCGAAATGCATTCGTTAGGTTGGTGACGAAGCGGTTTGGGATGAGGGTTTGGGGTTAAGGTTTAAGGTTAAGGGGTAGGGATTCGGGTTTGGGGTTTAGGGTTAAGGTTGAAGGTTAAGGGGTAAGGATTCGGGTTTGGGGCTTAAGGTTAAGGTTTAAGGTTAAGGGGTAGGGATTCAGGTTTGGGGTTTAGGGTTAAGGATTAAGATGGTTTAAGGTTAAGGGCCAGGGATTCGGGTTTGGGGTTTAGGGTTAAGGTTTAAGGTTCAGGGGCAGGGAACGCGAGTGCAGGGAGCAAATGCGTTTAGAATCCGTGCCAAAATGCATTCGCGAGGTTGGTGACGAAGCGGTTTGTGCGTGCCCAAACCGCCGTGAAAAAATCCAATTTGGCCCTATGCTCCTCCCAACCCCGAGTGCGCGGGCCGAATGCATGTAGAATCCGTGCCGAAATGCATTCGTGATGTTGGTGACGAAGCGGTTCGTGCGTGCCCAAATCGCCGTGTAAAAGCCCAAGATACCCCGCACTCCCAAACCCGAGTGCAGGGAGCAAATGCGTTTAGAATCCGTGCCAAAATGCATGCGCGAGGTTGGTGACGAAGCGGTTAGTGCGTGTTCAAATCGCAGTGAAAAAGCCCAACGTGGTCCATGCTCCTCCCAACCCGGGCCCGAATGCATTTAGAATCCCTGGCGAAATGCATTCGTGAGGGTTGTGATGAAGCTGCTTGATTTGAGTTGTGGAACTCTGCAGGCGCGGCGAATGCACAACATACAAGCCATCAGCAGCAAATAATGTACAAGACTACTGGCATCATAAACTGACGTTATCTTTTTTTTTCTTCTTATCGTTTTTCCAGCCAAAACACTATCCTTCCAACAGGCGCCCAGCGAACACAGAACGAAGAGGCGCGGGGTTATTACACAGCCCCATATTAAGGAACACTACAAAAAGGTAGAAAGGAACCCCGGCGAGTGGGGAAGCCTTCTGTCTCGGAAGCTTCGGCTTTCAAGGCCTGGGAGGGCGACAAAGACGAGACACCCAGAGACTCCAATATCCCTTAATTAAGGAATATACCCTAAATCGTATTAGGGATCCCTATTATAACTTAAGGTATATTCCTTAACTAAGGGATATGGGCACCCCCCAAGTCATGGACGTTTCATTTTCAGGCGTACACAAACCATACTCTAAGGGCCTCAATGATTAGAAACAAGCAAGTCTTCCTGGGAGGGAGTCCTGGTTATACTTACCATGTCATAGCCGCAAAGCCCCATTCTGCTCTTGCTTAAGAAACCTTAAACCTAGACTTGCTATTTAAAGGAACCCTCTTCTATTTGTTCAGGTCCCTGTTACATCCCCTGCAGGTCTTCCACTGCAGCCGTGGGGCACCCAGCTGGCCCAGGGCGCCCTGACAGCTCTGAGGGGGGTCCTTTGGGGTTTAGGGTTTATAGGGGTTTAGGGCTAGGCCGCAGGCTCGCTAGGCCCTGTCTCCGCTCCCTGGTGACATTTCCAAGCCGGCAGGTTGTGTGAGAAAGCATGACGACCTGCGCTTATGCCCTTTCCTCGTACTCGAACACATTGCCCAGCAACTGAGGCAGCGGCACATGAAGACTAGGGCTCCGGGATGCTAAAATTCGGAGATATGTAGGAATTTAGCGAGATCACATTGCTCATGAGTGGGTTCTTTTCCGGGCCTGAGCAACCCCAAACCCTAACCCTGAACTGAACCTCAAAGCCAAACCTGTAGAGACCCAAACTCCTAAACTGGCCCTAACCCGAAACCCTGACCCCTAAGCCCAAAAGGTCCAAACATTAGTGCCTGAGCCGCAGGGCCCTACCCTAAGCCCTCAACCCTGAACCCTGAAACACAAGCGTGAATTTTTACGAATCCAGCCTAATTTTTGCAATATACACTACACCAAATAAATCGTGTAAAGGAGCCCTGCCCTATTCTAATTGTTACGGGACCCCTGCTAGACTGCGGCGTAGAACCCTCAACGCAGCTCTTACAGTCCCGTAGACCCCCTGAACGGAGCCCTAGACAAATTTTTGATTCCCCTGCATTACCGGACCCTTCAAGTAACTCTTCCACAGGTCCTCTAAACCAAAACCCAATTCCAGCTCGTAAGGCCCCTCCAATGATATTGCCGAGCCCTTCAAGTAACTCTTCAAGATCCCTTAAAAGAACCCTTTTTTAATGGGCTCTTTTCCAACAGCAGGAACCCTTGTTCTTAAGGGCCCTTTTGCACCCTAAACCCTAAACCCCTAAACCCTAAACCCCTAAACCCCTAAACCTAAGCCCTGTTAGACCAAGGCCGCCTCTGCTGCACGCACCACTTCGGCCGCAGGCGGGCTCGGGGCGTTGGCCAGGAACCTCGAAGGGATTTATAGGGCTTCTTTCGGGAAGTTCAAATTTAAATCTGGAATGTCTTCAGGGGCTAGTTAGAGCTGAGCTTCATAGAGACAGTCGGATATTTGGATCATGCTTCAGATTTTCGCTGTGGGGCTTGATCAAGCAAGAGGGCCGTGGCCTCCGGAAAAGCCAAGGGTTCAGGAACCCTGAACCCTTTAGGGCTTTGAGAAGTTTTCGGCGTCATTGCCTCAAAACCCCATAAGAAGGAACATGGCCTTAACTGGCCAATGGTTTAGGGTTTTTAGGGTTTAGGAGGTTTCAGGCTTTAGCGTATGGGTTTACGGGTCTTGGGGTTTTAGGGCCTAAAGTTTAGGGCTTTCGGCTTCATGTGATGTTCACTTTAGGCAATCTTCGGCCCCAAGAGCTTCCTGGTCTATAAAGTTGGGTGGTTCTCAATATTAAAGTCCCCTTTTTGGGGTCCTTAAGATAATATGGCACCTCATATTTCGGCGCTCACACTCGGACAATCCAGGCGAGGCACCTAATGTTTAGAGTTTAGGGTACCCAAACAGGGACGATAATTTTGACAACCACCCACTTGGTTACGGCACTATCTCTATATGTCGGGACAGTAGCCTGCTACAAGGTCACCGGGTTATCAGGGCGAGGCATATTTATTCATTAATCAATTCAGGTTCGCCCGATGTAGAATGAGCAGACCCTGCTCAGCCCTGAATTGCTAAACTCTTAAAGCGGTCCCAAAAAAGGGGTCCTGTTTTTTGAAATCCCCACAGGGGCTCTCCAAGACAAGATGCTGCGTGGGATGGAAGCCGGCCGCCCTCACCTCACAAAGCGTTGCCTTTTCTAAGTGTGTGAGTGTTTTCGGCTCGGGCACTCGCTCAAGACAGGCACGGATGTTCTAGGTCGAGGTAGGAATCCGGAGATGTTAGATTTGGGAGTGTTTTGCGGTCAAGGTGGTGATTGTTGGGATTTGGATTTGGGTTTAAGGCTTGAGGGTTTGCTTTTTGGGGCTTGGGGTGTGGAAGTTTCTACGGTGCAGAGGCAACCTGGTAACCTTCACAGTCGCATCAGAATCCCTGAAGGCTAACAACCAACACCCTCCCACCACGCCCACCCCGCCCCGTACGCCAACGCCCAGGCCCCCCGTGCCAGTACCGGAACACGAGAATGACACAAGCAAAAAGAAGAACGCAATCAGCACGTCGACTGCAACTTCTGAGGTCACTAAAAAGGGTTTGACACTAAAAAGGGTTTAGGGTTTCGGTGCTCACACTGGGACAATCCAAGCCAGGCATGTGGTTCGGAGTCTGAGGAGTGAGACTGAATTATCGGGAAAGTCATATAGAACATAGCAACAAAGGCATGGTTTAGGCTTTAGGGTAAAGATTCGTGCTGGTGAAAAGCAGCCACCAAAAGCACTTGTAAAACACGCAATCCCACCCCGATCTTGGACCGTATGAATAAACATGCAACGCACTACCCAAATCCCAGGCCTTAACTTTTTGAGGGTTCCTTATTGTGGTTGGCTTGTATAAGTCCTCATTAAAAGATAGGTTTCCGGGTAACCCGATCAGCCGCCCTACCCCAGCCTGAAGCACCAAAGTCTCCAAAGGCAGCGACTCGATTTCCGGAGCTGTGCTCTCAGGAAGTCTCTCCTTGGCTTTTCTTCTGCTACATCATTAAACCGTAAGTATTTTTTTAGGCTTCTCTTCTGCTTCATTAAACGGTATAAGTAAACTTTTAGTTTTTAGCTCAACCGTTTATTCTGAGGGCACTTTTGCGTCTGCAGCTTCCAGCTTGCGTGCTTGGTGCTCAGGTTTCACTGCGGGGATCGGGGATTGCAGGGTAGGAGCTAGGGGCCTTAGCAGTAGAGGGTCAGGGTGTACTGTATGTACAAATCATTACAAATCCAACACGCCGCAACGCGCAGGAATAATGTTGCCAATTGTTCAGGCCTCTATACTCGGTTCGGGGCACTCTGTAGGGTTTTGTCTGCGAGGCCGGTGTGTAGGGTTGAGTGTTATAATCGAAGTTCGATTTCAACAGTCCTCCAACTTGGTTATAATTATATAGGGCTCTATATTTAAGGCAGTTAAAGACTATCCCGAATCGATACCCAGTAATGGCTTGAGACTCGCCGGTCCAGGACGTTGTGGCATAGATGAATGGGTACCAGGGTGCCCAAGGTACCCGCTTTTTCGACATATCGGTTCAATTTTTGATAACAGGCCCCGGTTCTCAGACTCCGACATTCGATGCCAGGTTTGGGGTTCAGGACGTACACGTAACTATAAAGCAATGGACATTGAGAATCTACATCAGGGTCCTCATGACGTGGGGTAAATCTCGTGATGTAAGAATGCCAGATACGAGGACTCTTGCCGAAAATTTCTCCGCCACCTCCGACAGGGTTTGGAATAATTAGTACTCGTATCCCGCAATCGCCCCTTACATACTGGTAGTATCTTAGTATTTTGTAGCAAAATGTACCCCAGCAGCCCCATACTTCCATAATTCTTCCATCCCGCCTTTTAAGGTCTGGGGGGTTTGCGCGCTCGAGACTCGGACTCCGCCAGACGAGGTCTCTCGGTGCAGAACTACCCACACAAGTGTTTAGGATTGTTTAGGCTTTCAGGTTTAGGATTCAGGGGTTTCGACGCTCACACTCGCACAGGGTTTAGGGGTTCAGAGTTTCGGCTTTAGGTTTACATTTCTCCACCAAAAAAGGGGTGACCCTATGATCGAACCCCGACAACCTCGCCGACACCTTCTGCACAGCCCTGAAACTGCTTCAGGCGGGCAGCGTAGTCTCTGCCTTGCACAAGAGGCCGAGGGCTTGGGTTTAGGGTTCATGCAGGGTTCAGGGTTTGACCTTAAACTCTGAAATCTAGATAAAGACCAATTAAGACAACTAAGTCCAAGCACGTTCAAAGGTAGATGCATGAAACGATGAACAACACGAACACACAAATGAAAACACAAACAAATGAAAACGAATAGCGGCACATGAGAGCAACACATGAACAACACTGGTTAATAAGCTCAGAACATTAACAACGACATGACCAAGAAACAATAAATGCCAGCACATGCTTCCCACGCGGTGTGCTGATGAGACGAAGTCACATCATTCTCACGCGCAAGAGAATCCTTTGCCCATCTAGCCTTTCCAGGCTTAGATTTTGGGGCTAAGGGGTCCTTGGGGTCGTCATCTCCCTCCTGTGGAATTGCAAAAGCATCCGGCCATGCAAAATACTACTTTGTCTAATTTACCTTGCCGTAACAGCCTCGCAGAAGCGCGGCATCCTTCCGACGGGGATACATGCCGAGGATGGCCCTTTGCCCTTCTAACAGCTTTCCGAAACCAGACTTTCTTTTGAGCTCGAGCCATTCGCTTGGATCTGACATCTCCGAAGTAGTGGCTATGATGTTACATACGAGCAATCCCAATACTTCGAATACCAAGGGGTCGTTCAAAACCCTTGACTCCCATGCACAGCCAGTCTTTACATTGAAACACGTATCGCTCGTTGCACAAACCCGAAACGCCCCAACCCTCAACCCCAGATGCTGAAATCACCACACTCAAGCATCGCCAAACTGCCACACATGGAATTATCCAAGCCGGGTGTCGCGGAAGCAGCCGGAAGCAAAGTCCCCGCTGCACGCGGCCAGCACGACCCTTGCGCTGCTTCAGCGAGTCCTGCTTGGGGGTTGGGGACCCCTAGGTATCTAGCCTTAAAATAGAGCTATTGTATACCCATTATATAGCCCATTATAGGGTAGGGGCACCCTTTGGAGCAGCAAGACTCTGATCATGCTCCGGCCCCGAGTTCTCGTCGACGCCAAGCATTATGTACGTTCCAAGCCGAGAACAATCGGCTGCCCTGACCACCTGACTAAAAACCCGGCATGATCCTTGGTTACGGAGCCTTAACAGCCTTTCAATCCTTGGCCCCGTCGCTGTGCCCGAGTCCTTGGCACAGAACCGCTCCAGCAAGGCAGGAGCCAGGGTGGTGTGCCCATGATCTCTCGTGAGTCGACGCTCGCGGCAAGTGTCGATGACCTGTGCTCCGCAAGGTTTAGCGTTCTGGGCTTAGGGTTTCGGTCTACGAGCCGCAATAGAGAAGGCTGCATGTTGCTGCAGTCTTCTTGATCTCGTCACCGGGGTAGTAATTCTTAGTCTTAGTAAGGCAACACCACGGCATCGGCTTCATTGTGTTCCTCTCCCTGAGTCCGTAAACCGAACCCTTAAACCACAAGATGTAAATCTGAACCCCAAACCTGTCAGAATCCTCAAACCCGATCCCGAAGTCCCCAACACAAGCCACTCTGAGACCATATAAAGCCCCAGCCCTAAACGCACTTCCAGAAAATCGAAATTTTGATTTTAGGAGTTTAGGATGTAGGGAATACACTCATCCTACGGTCAGTTTTCAATCAGGGTGATCCGAGAACCCGTTGAAGCTCGAATCTGCCGGGCTGCGATCGTGACGTCGGGCCTGAGTGGGCTGCATGTAGACCCCTGAGCTATAATAAGAATCCCCTGACACATCTCAACAGGGATATAACAGGGATCCAAATAAGAAAGCACTGAAGAAAATGGAGCTCGTTTATCAGTGGTCTGCATGACCTGGTGCCGAGGGTCCTTGCAGTACATGAGGTACCATACTACTTGCGGCTATGTCAGGGCCCTGCACCTTAAACCCTACTAGTTAGGATTGTTTCTAAAACCCTGTATGGTCGCCAAGCCTAAACCCTTCGTGTTCAAGGTTCTATACGAGGTCTCCCCTAACAACTAAAGCTCAAACTCGACCTTTTTTTGTAGACCCCTCCAGGCCCACGGAAGCTAGGGGAGACTGAAGCCTCTGAGGTTTCGGGTCCTCCCGAAGAACCCCCCCCCAAAGAAAAGAAACACACACAAAACAAAATTGACAACTCCTGGACAAGGGATGAGGATAGTGACTTGCCTACTTCACGGCAATTACGGTCAAGGGGCATAGCAGCTGATATATGAGCAGGGTTGTAATTACAATAACCTTGATCATGGTAGTGCTGCTCTGTCCCAGAACCCTGTTCGAGGATTTCTAGGTCCTTGCATGGCTAGTTTATGGGAGAGCTTTCCCAGCTCTGAACCCTGTACACAAAGTGATCCGCAAGATACGAAGGCTTTCGCAAGTTTATGAAGGGAAGCATCTAAGTTGCCATGTGCATGCACGTATATGTATACCTATACCGCAAAAAATCAAGGGTACCTACTCAGCTATATCCATTTAAAGTTTGTATATATACATATATATATATATATATATATATATATATATATATACGTATATATATGTATATATACATATATATATAGCATCATATTGGATACTTGCAAACCCTCTATGTAAGCTTGCCGCGTGGAGCCGAACATTTTTCATGATTCTTCCTTAGGCATGGACAGGGTGACCGAAGTCTCGGCAACGTTGGTGGCCACCTGAACAAGGGAATCCGTTAAACCACGACTGGGCTCTCCTTATAAGGAGTGCTAGGTTGCGGTAGTACTACAGGGGCCTTAATAATTACCTATCCCAGGCTAAGCCGCAATCACCCAAGACAGGCGAAGCATGCGACGCTTCGGGAGGAGTTCGGGACGTCGGCTACGGTGCCATAAGGCGTTGAAGCGTGGACTCCCATGCGGTGTTGAGGGTTTCGACGCTCACTCTCGCACAAAGCAGGCAAGGCTCCACATACTTGAGGGTTTTGAGGGTTTAGAGCTAGTGTACCCAAGCCGGGATTGTCCTACTTGCAAAGCTTGCAAGTATCACTGCTTTGTATGTAGAATACAAGGTATCGAACTATTTACAAACTACAAACTGAGCCCGTTGATCATTTAACTGGATTTCGGTTGACAGCTGCATAGCTCTACACACACAAAAAGCCGAGGTTAAGGTTACGGGGTAGGTGTTCAGGGTTTGGAGTTCAGGCTTCAGGGGATAGCGGGCATAACATGGTAGCACGTTGACTGCTACTAGTCTGGAAACATTGTATCATCCTCCCAAGACCCAGAAGCAACTCCGGCACTCGCAACTGCTGATCAAGCACAACCAGAAGCCCAAACCCAAAACAGAAAACCCCGAACCCCGGAGTCTTTACAACGTAAACACTTCCTTCCTTCCGTCGGACTTCAGAGCCGTTCAAGCGGCGCATCCACTATCACACCTTAAACACTACAAACAGTACCTTAGAACCTAACTCCCAAACCACAAACCTCAAACCATATGGGCGGTTCTCACAGAAAGATCCACCTCATGAGGAGCCCCAGTGTGAAGGTCTTCTGTTGTGTTCATGGCAAGCCATATCGGAGTTTGCAACATAGGGGACCCTAATATAGCACCCTAAAGAGTAGGGTCCTTATTATAAGGACCCCCAGAAACGACACCCCCCAGTTCAAATGCCCATATTTTTTTGCCAAGAGTCGATCACCTTCCTGGGCCCCGCGGCCGGGTACACTTCGAAGCACTTCCGCTGCTGCTCACCTGACGTAGCGGTTTGGTTTCTATACCCCCCTTAGAACCATAATGAACGTAATATGTTTAATATTCTCTTGGGTTTTATAAGGACATAAATAAAACATAATTCCTAAGGAGACTACAGGTTTAGGGCTCAGGCTCGGGTTTAGGGTTTAGTTTAGGGTGCCCCTGACCTGACGCAGCGGTGGAGAGCTTAGGGTGTAGAGGCATTTTTCATGTTCAGCCTCGACAAGACCAGGCGAGGTTTGCAGACAACTAGTGACTCCCTAGACAGGGTGTACGGTGTACCGGATGTAGAGGTTTAGGGTGTATAGTTTGTTGTTGCTAGTCTCCCCATCGTAAAACCCCAGCTCTACGCTCACCAATACGGTACTTGCAAGTTACAAGAAACACCGCAACAAACTTCACCCGCTTTACCGGATTCAGGGCTTAGTTCGGGGTTCAGGGGTCAAGGTGCTTGGGGTTCAGAGGGTTTTGCAGGGTTTAGTTTGCAGGGTTTAGTTTTTCGGATGGTCGAAAATAATTCCTTACGTCTCCAAAGTCTTCCTTGCTTCCAGGATTTTTATGTCTGCGGGCTAGGAGACTTGAAGTACACCAAAACGTGAACTTAAGCGCCCATGCAAGTCTCACCCCTTCTGAAGGCAAGAGCTCACAGGCTGAGGCTTAGGCTTTCCGAGTTTAGGGTTTGGTGCTTAAGCTGAAGATCCCCTGAGAGCAACGAACTGCAACCACTGCCACAATCATTGCACTATCTCGTCTAGGATAGAATATGGATGCGCATCAACGACCTAACTAAAGTGATGCTCGACGATGTAAACCCTGAACCCTAGACATTGCCCACTCTAAAGCATTCGGAAATCCTTAGAGACATCATTGTGCCATAAGAAGAGCAGTATGTTCAAACCACATAACGTAGGAACCTGATTAAGAAACCCGGGTTCCACACCCCCATGATATGAGGATCCATATGAAGAACCCTCATAAAGACCCAAGGTTTCTTAATCAGGTTCCTACATTACACCCTAAAGAGAGCTACGGTTGACGACATAAATCCTGCATTACCCATAATAAGGAATATACCATAGTTCCCATAGTTCAGGGTCCTCAAAGTACTGCAGGCTATATATCATCAACAGTAGGTTCCCTTTGGGCCTGACAGCGCGCCGTGGAGCGGCAGCGCGCGGAAGCGGCTGCCGGAGCCCCACTTCCTGGAAGGGCTTTCGGGCGAAATGCAAGGGCCTTATAATGATTAGAATAGGGTTCCTTTAAAGGGGTCGATATAAGGGCTACTCGCAGGGTAGGTGCTATAATAGAAGGGCCTTCATGACCCCCAACAGGGGTTTGGGACCCGCTATACCGTCCTATAACAAGGAAGCCCAAAATAGTTTCGGCAAGTATTTCGGCCCCTTAGTAAAGTCTTCTTCTAGGTATCTGTCAGATCCCTTTTGCACAGACTTGCTTATCCTGGATCCTGGATCTCAGAGCTGCGGCACATATTTAGTTAGCACTGCGGTTTGGGGTTTAGGGAGGAGTGTGGGCTTTCGGGCATGATTGAGGTGTTTGTATAGGGGTCGTACCGGGGTGTGCAGGGTTTGTACCAAGTTGTTTTGGGATCCCCCGAGTTTCCAGACCTGTCGGTAATACAGGGCCTTGCATAATTCATTGGAATGGGCATATTCTACTATAGTTAACATGAGGAATCCTCAAGAATAGTATCGGTTAATACTCCGACCCCTACGTTCCTTGCTGAGTGTTTGCTCGGGTGAGGCGTGAGTGAATGCTGAAGATAAACCGAGTCTTTGACTGATCCATGCTTTGCATGAACTCAGAAAGCCTGTCGGTGGTACTGGTCTTCCCGTACACGCGTATAGGACTAATTCGAAGGCGCTTCGGCCTAGAATACTCACGTTGAGCCTAATAAGAGCCCATAACTAACAAAGTCCGCGCGGCTTGTTTGAATCACAGAGGCCTTTTCCCCTTCCTCCAATCAAGAAACTGAACTAGAAACACGCAAAGGCGGCTCCAGATGCACTCACCCAGGGAAGCCTTCAGTACACCATGCTGTATCCAAGCAATCAATCCAAGTCTCTCCAGTTGACCAATCAAACCTCAGCAGCTGGGTTACGTGCACTCTCAACTGCAAACCCCATGCGCCCTCTTCCAAACAAAAATCACTAACAACACCGGGAAAGTAAGACAAAAGTAACAGCGACTGTAAGCCAACAACGAAAAAGGCCGTTGAACTTGTTTGTCGTAGTTTTCGCGGTAACAGTGGCAGCAGTGAAGCAGGAGGTAGAGGAACGGTTGAACCCTTGACTAGGGAATAGGCTGGGTCGTGCAAGCGCCCCACTCCAATCCCATCTGGACTCGTGTTAAAAACGCTTCTTCAGTCCATTCTGTTCAAGTTTCTCCGCCTTGCAATTACATGTTGCAAAGATCTACTATTGCACCACGGATCCATCCACGTAAGCCGGATTATCTTTTCCTGGCCAGAAACCTATGACATGGGACCCTTCCTATTCCTACTTGGAGGTGGGGAGTTATAAGTGGGGTTATAAGGTAAGTATAGTTCTGGCCCATATTAGGGGACTTATAACCTCACTTATAACTACCCATGAACATCCAAGTAGTGCTCCCAATGTCGCCACGCCGCGTGAGATCTCTCCGGCACCGGGCATGAAGACCAGAATCGAGCCCTCCAGCGGCCACTGCTTCGTGGCCTGCGATGCGGCCGAGCAAGCTTCTGGGTTTATATAGGGGCCTTCATAACCCATTCTACTATAATTCTGACAAGGAGCCCCGAAAAGAGTAGAGGTAATTATTCAGGCGCCTCTAGTAAGCCTTTGTCCAAAAGGCACGTGCCCCTTGGGTTCGGAAGCCTGGCCCAGGGGATGGTCGTTGTGGATTCTCGGGGTTTTAGCGCAGGTTTTGGGGAGCTGGTGCTGAGAGTTTTTGAGGGGCTGCCTGAAGGCCTGCAGACTGCGGAAGCACGGCAACTACAGTCTCCGCACTAAACACCTCTAACTGCAGCAAAATCCCTGCATGATGTGCTGTCATCATACTTATATTTGTATGACTGCCTTTGAACCTGAAGGTGGGGACCGACTTCTTGATGTGCCCAATCTGGGAGCCCACTGCAGTTAAGCTCCTTCTGGGCAGCCGCGAAAAAGCTTAGTACAAATCTCGATTCTCGGCAGGCCATGGCAGATCTGCTACAACCCCCCACTACCCACCACCAACCCTACACTGCGGAAGCCCCCAGAAGCACACTGCGAAAATTGAAGCCCCTAAACCTAAACCCCTGAACCGCCGAAGGTTGAGGTTTCCCTGAAATCGGCTGTACCGCTTCTGCTAGACAACACTACTTGGAGGTTCTTAGGTAGCTATAAGTGGGGTTATACGTCCCCTAATACGGGTTATAACTACATATAGTTAGCCTGTTAGCCTACTATATAACCCCCTCCACGTATGGCATGCCAAGGGCCTCGGAGGTCAGGCTTCCGGAAACCAGTGACAAGATGAAATTGCCTCAAAGGGTGGAAGGTTCTGATTCCCTCGAGGGTCTCTATCAAGGGCTGCTATATTGCTAAACATGGATCTAGTGTCCAATCTCGTGGTTGTTGAGCTTTCGACTCTCACAACTTGGCGAACCCGGTAAGGCGCCTTTATCAGCGCAATGGACGCAGTGACGACAGTCAACTCTCGCACTAGCTGGCGTCTTCCCAACTACCGGTAGCCAGCAGACTTGTGCTAACCAAACCTTTGTCATTCATAGCCCGACAGTACCAGTACCACATCAGATGAGCCACACTTGTTATCCAAATCCCTGCTCTAGGGCATAAGATGAGCCACACAGCAGGTCATAGTCAATGGAGCTGGGAGGCCGCAAGGCCTGCGAGCACCAAGCGGGATATGCCAGGAGTCTCGCGTTCTGCCTTGATGTGCTTCGGGTGTTGAGGCTTTAGATCGCTTGAGGTTGCAGTTCAAGGGTTGCGGTCATGGTGACGGAAGGTGGCTCGGATCAAACACAATGAGGCAGACAAGTGGAACAGGAAACGAAAATCATGGCGCTCGCTATCGACGCTCGCCTCATGTGCTGTAGGCTCGGGTTCATGTTACGGTTTAGGTTCTGGGGTGGTTCAAAAGGTGGTTCGTTTGCGGCAAGAGATTTGATCTTTGGAAAGAAGGCGATGACAAGTTATAAGTCGGAGAACCCTAAGCAGCCGAGTCACGAAGTCTACTTACAACCTACTTACAAGTCGACGGAACCTCCATCATGTCGGCTTTATCCTACTTGTCGGGTATCATGGGGAACTAAAGATTGATCTTTTAATTTTTGGTTATATAGGGATTATATAGGGGCTATACTACCCCAAAAGATTATAGGTTACCTACTCTACTACTAGGTTATCTAGACAGGACATACCAAGATCCCGGCGTCTGCATTGCTGCGGCGGCCTCCTGCACATCTTTCGAGAACTTCTTGTGCCCCGAAAACCTTCATGATCCTTCACGCAATGTAGAAACCTCAATAATTACTAATGCTCTTCCTTAGGATTCCTAAGTCTATGTAGGCCATGACGGAGCCACAAACCCCATTCGAATTCTCAGGCCCGTACATTGAGCAACCTGCCACGGGAAGGTGGGCCCAAAGCAAGCCCTAGTGCTCCTACGCTTGACACCTCAAGGCCACATGTGAAATCTCCTTGATTGCGGGAGGTGTAATGGTTTCTGCGATGCTGAAAGCGAAAACTCTTGGGTTTAGGGGTTGTCCGACACATTCACAAACATGCTGGTCCTGCTTGGGCGCCATCGGCATCGTCTGCCTGCGTCGAACTATTGCACTGAATAGTCTGGCTTGTTCGGTCGGCAGGGCTTCCTTGAAAGAGACCACATTCGAGGACTTGACAACATGAACAGGGCTATATTATAGTTATCATGCAAAAACCCAGAGCCGCTTTGGAGTTTCAGATATTTTGGGGGGCTGCTTGAGAACCCCTTCAACGACCCAAACAAGCGCCCTCATGTAAGAGCCCTCAGTTTACTTCGTTCAAATTGGTGCAAACGCCGCCGCTCTTCAGTGAAGTTCATATCTCCACCAGTCTTCGCGGCTTGTTAAAGACATCTCAAACCCTGCCTGAAGACAAATGATGTAGGAACCTGATTAAGAAAGTTTGGGCCTATAACCCCAAAATAGTAGGACTCATATAAGGAATCCTTACAAAGGCCCAAGGTTTCTTAATCAGGTTCCCGCAATAGTCTGAAACTAAACAGACCGTGTTCGAAAAGACAGCCTGGGCCTGAACCCGGAGATTTACCTCCTCAGACCGCGGCCCCTTAAGAGCTAAACTCGACCGCAACCCCTGAAAATACCCCTGGTCTTCGTCCCTCGCCCTGGAGAGGCTGTGTTGCATGGGGCTAGACTTCAGCAGCAGCGAGGATTTAGAAGATTTTCGGCCAGCCAAGCCCCACCCTGAAGCTGAAGCTGACTCCTCACTGGCCCTTAGCTCCCTTTTGCAGCAGGCCTCGTTGTCCAGTAGCCCGGTTACAGCAACAGCCCCTTAGCTCCCTAAACCCTAAACCGAGGCCTTCAACCCTGAACCCAGAAAGACTGAAGTTCGAAATCCCTCAACCCTCAACCCTTCGACTCCCACCCCTCGAAACCCTGACTCCCAAACCCTACTTGGAGGTTCACGCGTAGCCATAAGTGGGCTAGAAGTCGGATAACTGCAGTTAGAACCCATATTTAGGGACGTATAGACCCCCCACTATAACCAAGTAAGATTCTGAACCCCAACTTTGTCGTCATCGCAAGAGCTGAAAACAGGAGCTGAGGCAGCTAACGGTCTCTGAGTAAGCCTGAAACCGAATTTCTCCTGGTGTGGGTTCAAAACCAGATACCCCAAAACGGAACAGGGATATCAGTTGCGGGTTACGCAGAGCCCAGCTTACCCATTACTGAAGGCATATGCCGAAAGGTAGCGAGCTCACGCAGCAGGACACAGCTTCCGTCACACCGAGAAGTCGAAGAATCAAAACAAAACTCCCGAGGCCGTTACCTGAATCTTGAACCGTAAACCCCAAACCTCGGGTATTGCTCTTTAGAGGGCAACTAAGGGCCTTTTAGGCAGTATCCAACCTACACCCGCTTAAACCTTCTTCGCTGTAGTTTGAACCCTGCAGCACTCTCTTAACACCCTTCTCCCACACTCATAGGCCCTTCGAAGCCTTAGGAACCAACAAACCAACAGAAAAACCCTCCAAGCCAAGCCCGAATCCAAAACCTCGAAGCCCCCGAACTTGTTTTTTGGCTCCTATTTCGCGAGGCCCCCCAACTTTTTGAAGGGGCAGGGTGAAGGGTTTAAGGCCCTCAAGCTTCAGGGGCCCAGACGTGCCTCCTCCTCTTGTCGACCTCCCTTTCCAGAGCTCCAGGCAGCCACCGTCCCAAGCAAGTCCTGCGGCCCCGTGCTCCAAGGTTGGAGCTTCTTTTCGCGATTTCCTTCAGGAATTTGTCGGGTGTGATAGGGCCCTGCCGGAGTTTCACTCGAGTTGGGGCTCAGGGCTTTGGAAGCCTAAGGGGCAGTTCTTTAGGGTTGCACAGCTTTGCTTGATAGCATGCAATATTGAAACTTAGAAAAGCTTCTTGCTTCGTTACCCGTCCTCGTCGCCGTAATGCCACGACACAGGTTTCGGTCACCTTGCAACCTAGCCCATAATGAGCGAAGTGGGATTCGACCAGCAACTCACAGTATTTATTCTACTACCATAGCAAATACTTCAGATACTTCTGAGTCCCTAACTTCTAGGACTTTCCCTGAACGTTCCGTACGTCGTCTACAGAATAGAAACCCTAGTCTAAGTACTTACGTCCCCGTCAGCCTCGAAGCCAAGGGCCCTAAACCCTAAACCCTAGAACTTAGGGTTTAGGAACTTAGGGTTTAGGGTTTAGCAACTTAGGGTTTAGGGTTTAGGGACTTAGGGTTTAGGGTTTAGGCACAGGGGCCCCGACACCCTACGTAACTGCCCTTCGCAGATTTAGAAAGGACCAACTCTCAATGGGAGTTTCCGAGAATAGGGGACCCTGATGTAGTACCCTGAATAGTAGGATCCTTATCATAAGGACCCCCAAAATAAGATACCCCTTGTTTTTGGAAACTCCCAAATTGTAAACACCATGAATATTCTAAACCTGAAATCTTGTGTAAACTGCAGGCCCTGGACGCCTCAACGTCTCCAAGGTAGAGCTCATCCACAGGGAAGGTCCGCCTGTGTCTCCGCGACATCTTTATCGGGCTTTTATGTTCCGGAAAAACGGTTAGGGTTTATAGTAGGGTGTACGCTCTCGCAATTCGGACAAGCCAGACGAGGTCTCGGTATAATAGGGTGTGGGGTTTAGGGTTTAGAGTTTACGGGCTTGGTTTGTTTACGAAATGGCACATAGTTCGTTGGAGTCACCATACAAGCCTACACTGCCCTACACCCTAAGCCCGCCAGCCGGAAAGTTAAAACTTACACCCCCCAGCGCCAAGTGAATCTACGCTCGGAGCCAGCTCCGAAACCGCCGAACCAACCACGTTTTCCTAAACCCCATTAAACCCCCAAAGCCAAAACCCTAAACCCAAAGTTTTACAGGCCATGGTGCCCTGGTATCTTGAGCACCGGGGGCGGCGACCGAAAGAGGCCAGCCTCGAAATTGCTCGGACTCGCTGGGCACTTCCTGTTTTTTTGCTGATCCCCCAACCTGATGGGAAGCCAAAAGGGGGGTTTAAGATTCTTGGGGTAGGGGTTCCTTAATATGAACCCGATTATGGGAACCCTAATCCCTACTAAACCCCCATAGGCTAAAACCCCTTTTGGCCTCTTATGAGAACCCTTCTGCATCTGCAGCGGCTCTACGGGTCCGCCCTCAAGCTGTTCATTCGGAACGACTAGTTCCCTAAACCCAAAGTCTCTTCTCGTTGCAACGCTTCGCAGCCCGGACCTAAATCACAAACGTGCCCCAAGAGAGATGCCAGGAACGAGTTAAAACACACTTGACTGCCTGTACACAATTTACCCAGGACGAGGTCCAACTCGGGAGGTCGCTAAGCATCAGGATTCCCGTTGGAGCTCAGTCTCTTCATCGCAGGAGTGTGTTGGTAATAAACAAGCCTCCCCTTTATGAGAACCCCAATTGAAAAAACACGCAGAAGTCGCACAAAAATCAATGGGAGCAGGCTGCCAGACTCTGCACGTCCATGGTCGCACTCATGAGCAGCACCTTCACTTCAGGTTGGTTCGGGCTCTTAGTGTTCAAGCTTCCACACGTCTCGAGGACTCCAGAACCGCTTAACTGCAGAAAATACCTTAAGACCAGGCACAAGAACCAAGCCCGCAATTTCTCTCTTCTTCAACAACCGGGCTCCAAAAGTTCAAACTTTCTGAGATGGAGCTAATATAAAAGGCCAAAAAGCTTAAAGTTCCCCCGTTCACTATCCAAGATTTCTGGGGACCAGGGTACTTTCCTTCGTTGAGGGGCTTGGGAGTGGTCCACAGTTCGCGTTTCAGGCTTCCTGAAGTCCCAGGCGGCACCCCTTTGTTTACAGGAGGGTGTTCAACAGGCAACTCCTTTGAGGGCCCAAACGATTCCCAATACTGTTTTGGTGGTTCCTTATTATGTTTATAGTATAATAGACACCAAAATCCCATTCTAATCTTTAAGGCCGTTATGGTACACCAATGCATCTTCAGGGTGCAGCTTCCCGAGAGCCATGTTGACTTCCAAACTCGCCACGCACACCGAAACGGAGGTAACTGGGGTACTATAGGGGCCGTAATAACTAGAATAGGGATCGGTGGCCCAGTACACTGTAATTAGAACAAGGATTGGGGGCCCATGACACTGTAATTAGAACAAGGAACCCCCAAAATACTGTTTGTACGTAATTGATAGGCCCCTATATGGAAACTAAAACTCCGATCCAAGAGCCTTGAGGTGTGGCCGGGAGGGCAGGCAGTGGTGCAGCAAAGTCAAGACAAAGTCCATGTCAAGGCTTCGCTCGTGCACCTGCTGCAGGGTTTGGGAGTTTAGGGCTAAGGGGTTCAGGGGTTTAGGGCTTAGGGGTTTTGGGGTTTAGGGCTTAGGGGTTTAGGGGAGTGCAGGGTTTAGGGTTTAGGGGTTCAGGGGTTTTGGGTTGGCTCACAGAGCCCAACATCGCCTGTACCTTAAGGTCTAGGAAGATCACTGACTAAGATCTAAGGAAAAGACCTACTAACCCGCAGTTCGGCACTACACATTCAACCACAAAGGGATGTGTCTCGTTCTGTGATTTGAGGTGTAGTCCTTAGCAAAGCGGTTAGGTGGATTGATCAACTTCTTCGCTCTCGGAGCTTACAGGGTCTGAATTTGCAAGCCATGAAGCCAATGGTGGCCTGTGGACTTTACAATGCAGGCCAGAACTGCAAATACTGGTTCTGATTCTTGTTGCAAGCGATCGTATTACCAGTACTGTTGCTGAACGATAGCGTTACTAATGTTACTGTAGTACGTCTGTGTGATTGTCATGGCTGGTATCGATATTATTGCTATTGTCATTGCGAGTCATCATCGCTTTTTGCCTCCTGTGAGTACTAGTAGTAGTCTTGTTCATACTAAAGCCAGACAGGCTCCCATGCAGGGGATGTGGTTTCTCGTTTCCCTACAGGCACGCTTAAAACCTCAACTTCAGTGTTTAGGCACTAGGCTTCGAAAGCAAGTTTCACGACATCTCGATAAAAATGTACAGCTGCACAAATATTCAGATGTTTTCTTGCATCGCGTAGACGGGATGCAGCATGCCACAAGCTGTTCCGTTCAATCGGCGGCTCCACTCAATAAGTGAGTGGACCCCATGCCCTGCTTGCAAATCCTGATCGCTCTAGCCCTGCACCTCAACCACAAACCGTGTAAAACAAACAGGCGAGAGTTGTAAGCCCGCATGCGGATTCGATGAGCATTGCTTGCGGCAAGTGGCCTCATCCAGGACCAGGTGGGTCATGCTGTTTGACTGGAACATGGACCTAGGCAGCTCGCGGATCTACTAAAGTTACAAAAAACAACCCTGTACATACCCTGAACCCTCTGATGGAATTACTGTACTAGGGGTTGCACAACTCCAAAACCATAGACTCCATAGGCCCTCCATCAACTGTGACTAAAATATCCCTTTGGCTTTACATTGTCACAAAAGCAAACTACTCCCGAGGAACGCCCGCATAAAAGGTTACGTGTCACCAAGCCGACTACTAAGACATATCGGTGCTGTGAGCTTCCAGAAAGGTTCTCGGGACGAAATGATGCTCTCGTGCTTAGGGATTTGGGGGTTGCCACAAATAAGGGACCCTACATACTACCCTAAGTAGCAGGATCCTTACTATAAGGACCCCAAAATACGTCCCATTTGGGAGGGTTTGGAGCCTAGCTGAGGCTGCCACAACCTTGAGGGTCAGCCAGAATAAAAAATATATGTATATATATATATATATATATATATACATCGACTTTATATTTAAAAACTACAAGAGAGTACTGTAGGTTCTGCCAGGTTACGCGATCTGCTGTGTTTTACATTGAAATCTTGGAAAACCTTGCTTGGATGCAGTGAGCCCCAAACCTTGCAGTTCTTGAACACTACCTGGACCCTAAAAGGCCACCTTTTTGGGGGATTGCAAAACCCGAAATCATCCCAAGCAAGGTTATGAAGGGGAACAGGCCTGGAACAGGAAAACCCTAAACCCAAGCCAAATCCTCCAACATCCCTAACCCTGAATCGGTGTTGTTCCGAAAACAGCCACCCTTTTACACCTGGACTATGCATATGCCAGGAACTGAGGCGCCGACTGTGCTGTGGGCAGCCACCCTAAACCCTAAACCCTAACCCGAAACCCTAAAACCTAAAGCCTAAACCCTAAACCGAAGTGTCCTTTTGCAAACAAGGGCGCTCCGCTCCGTCGGCGATGAGGCGACGTAGGAGCACGCCAAGGGTGCCTAAGGATTCTGACGAATACAGGAGTTTCCGAAAATTAGGGTACCTTATTTTGGCGTCCCTAGAATAAGTGTCCTACTGTTTAGGGTACGATATTAGGTCCCCTATTTTCGGAAACTCCCATACCACTACCATGATTTAAGCAGGACTGGTGCAACTACGCCTGGTGTCAATGTGACCGCTTCCATGATCATGTATACTTACAATCGCAATAACACCTCAGATTGCTATAGTCTCACTGGCCCAAAACCCAAGGAAATAGAAGTTGAAACTTTCAGAATCGACTACCTTATAGGAACCCCAGAAGCTGAGAAAGTTGAGTTTACAGCCAATAAGTAGTACTGCTATCGCATGCTTCAGACATCTTCAGAGTGTAAGTTGATGCTAGGCTTCATTTTGGGGATGACGCTCCCGGCCCCAGCTCGCAAATAACTGTCCGAATTTCTAAACTCGCAGTATGTGGTAGTTTCCGAGAGTAGGGGACCGTAATAAGTACCCTAACAGTAGGATCCTTAGTCTCAGGGTCTCAAAATTAACCCCTAGTTTTCTGAAACTCCCATGTCTGTGAATAGAACTAACTCTTGGGGGTTTCATGCTGCAGGTTCTGGCGTAACGAATGTCCAACGCGGACCAAATCGGCACACGGTCATCACTGCGGCAAATCATCGACGAAAGACATGTACACGCACGCGCGCGTGCCTGTCACGCACTCATGAGTGGAATCCGCGTCCGTGATGTCCTAACCCTGAACACTTTGTTGAATCTGGAGCTCTCTGAAAGGGCAGACTGTCTCATACCACTCACTCTGAACCAAGCCCGTCAAGAAGGAGTCAGCCACTCATGTGTCACCTCCTGCCAGCATCAGGCCGGGGCTGTCTGTATCATGCCCAAAGAAGGCAATAATACCTTAATAATTAGAATAGGGTTTGGGGCCCCATTATACTATAATTACCATGATTACATTAAGGAACCCCCACAATAGTATTGGTAATTCATAAGGCTCCTATAGTACGGCCATTACGGTCACTTGCAAGCATGCTGAAGATCATGCTGAATAGAGTGGACCCTAGCGTTAACAACCCTCCCAGCAAGGACCAGTAAATTTTCAAGCTGCCGACAGCCGACAGTAATCTCACAGCCTCGGCGTGGCCGGCATCAACCGCCATCATCAAAGCTGTGCCTCCCATGTTGGTTGCCACATCCTTGTCGGCGCCGGCTTCCAGGAGCAAGCTGACGACTTCATCATAACCTGGGAGTTTTTCGGGAAATTAGCGAGCGGTACCTTACTTTGGGGCCCTTCTAATAAGGATCCTACTATTTAGGGTACTAGATGAGGGACCCCTATTTTCGGAAACCCCCACCTGCAGCCGATGCCATCATCAAGGCGGTCCTGCCAGAGTTGTCTCGCATGTCCTTGTCGGCGTGGGCCTGCAGCAATATGCTCACGATTTCTGCTCGACGTCCGGAAGCAGCGATCATCAAAGCTGTGCTGCCGCTGTCGTCGGCGGCATTCTTGTTTGTGCCGGCCTGCAGCAACAACTGCACGATTTCGACATGACGTCCATCGGGCATTGCGGCAGATGCCATCATTAGAGCAGTGCGGCCGTTGAAGTCTGCCACATCCTTGTCGGCACGGGCCTCCAGTAGCAAACTCACGCCTTGCACGTGACCTCTAGAACATGCCAGCATCAACGCTTGGCAGCCGCTGTTGTCTGCCACATCCTTGTCCGCACCGGCCTGCAGCAGCAAGCTCAGGACTTCGACATGACCTGCATCGGGCACGGCGTCGGATGCCATCATCAAAGCAGTGCGGCCGTTGTTGTCTGTCACATTCGTGCCGGCGCGGGCTTCGAGCAGCACTTTCACGACTTCGATGTGACGTCTGAAAGATGCCTTCATCAATGCTGTGCTACCCGTGCTGTCTGCCGCATCCTCGTCGGTGCCGGCTTGCAGCAGCAGGCTCACAACTTTGGCATGATCCATCCCAGCGGTAAACTCCTGCTCCAGCCTTATTGGTGCTACTGCTGCTGCTAGTTCGCCCAATCCCAGCCAGCCGTAGTTGGCAGCTCGAAGCGTGTCGGAAGCCAGCATCAAAGGCGTGCGATGGCTCCTGTCCACAACGTCCTTGTCGGCGCCGGCCTCTAGAAGCAAGCTCACGATGTCGGCCCGACCTCTGAAAGACGCCACCATCAAAGCAGTGCGGCCGTTGTCATCTGCCGCACCCATGTCGGCACGCGCCTCCAGCAACAAGCGGACGATTTCGACGTCACCTACTTCAACTGCCACCATCAACGCGGTGGCACCGTCCTTGGCTGCCACATTCGTGTCTGCAAGGGCCTGCAGCAGCACATTCACGATGTCGACGTGACGTCTGGAAGACGCCCGCGTCAAGGCTGGGCGGCCATGGTTGTCTACCACATCCTGACTGGATCCAGCCTTCAACAGCAAACAAACGATGTTGACATGACCAGCATCAGATGCGACCATCAAAGCTGTGCAGCCGACGGTGTCTGCAACATCCGTGTCGGCACCTGCCTGCAGCAGCAAGCTCACGACTTCGACGTGCCCTGCGTCAGATGCTATCATCAAAGCCGTGCGGCGGTTGTTGTCTGCTACATTCGTGTCGGCGCGGGCTTCCAGCAGCGTCTTCACAACTTCGACGTGATGTCGGAAAGATGCCACCATTAAAGCTCGGCAGGCAAATTGGGGGTGTGGCAAGTCCACGTCGGCTGCAGCCTCCAGCAGCAAGCGGACGATGTCCCCTTGCCCGCCGTCAGCTGCCACCATCAATGCCTAGTTCATGGTTGAGATAGGAATAAATTCCTTATTGGGTTTAAGTACCCATAGTAATAGTAAAACGTTACCCAACTATGACCTAGATGCTGTGTAGCCCTGCGAGCTGTGCAGGTCGGGATCCTGCGGCTGCTGCAGCATAGATCGAGCCTAGTTCATTGTTGGGATGGGATTTACAAATTAGATTTTTATTCCTTATTAGCTGTAAGTAAACATAAAAAATGTAAAATGTTACCCAACTGTGACCAAGGAACTTTGGACAGGGAGCCTTCCCGAGCGGCAGCTGCGAGGTCATCCACATCTTGCGGAGAAACCTCTGCGAAGTCTAGGAGAACGACTTGCAGGTCCATTCTGGGCTCCAGTTTGTCATCATCCTCCATGCACTTATCATGAAGAAGGATCCGCTGCCTAAAACCCAGAGGGAATCCATGCAGTTGGTTCAGGTGCCGCTTCAGGCCCCGAACGTCTTGTATTTCCTCCACAGGTACGCTCGTCTCGCCGCCGGAGAGCATTCTTACTTGCAGCATCTGGTAGAAGGTCGTGCTTCTCTTTACGAAACCCGAAACCCTACGCTACCCGGACTAGAAAGGCAAGTTGATCAGCAGCTTGAGCCAAGGGGAATGCAGCTGGGTCTGGTATCTACGCTTTCTCAGAACATGCACTGGCCTTCAACCCTGGGGCCTTCGAATACCACCTAGGTTGGCCCTTTAAAGCCTCTGAAAAATAATCGTAAATAGTATCCTAAGCCCAAAAGGGGAAATATAAAATGTCCCAAAAGCATACCTAGCTACGTTGTGGCATAGCAGACTCCAAAGGATGCCTCCAAATCCTGGGAGCCCACCACACTCCGGTGCCTTAATAATTAGAGTAAGGTTTTGGGGGTTCCTTGTTATAATTACCCAGACCCCTAGAAAGTAGATCCCCTAATTTGGGGCCCTACACCAAGGGTACCATTATAGGAACCTCCATTGAGGGATCTACTTTTTGGATCCTCCCGGGGGTCTGGGTACAGTACAATATACCAAGGAAGTCTTGCAAGCAGGAGGCAGAACAGAAGCTGACACCGATCTGCCCGCATTTTCGTGTCTCCTCGGACCATGTACCTGGAAGAGAAAGGGCTTGGAACCCTAGATACGGCTATCTGCTTTAGTTCAAGAAATGTTTGGGGTCTTTTTTGGCCAAAACCCTAAGCCGTCACTGGGGGCCCTGCCGGGCTCGTATTGCAGTTGTACGGTGTTGTTGGGACTCTGCAGGACTTTGCACTAGGCTTTGTGGCTTTAAAGCCCGTGGTTTTGTGCTCTCAGCGTCCTGTTGCTGGCTATGCCCATATGCGCAATGTTGGGTCCTCAGCATTCAGAACGACGCCCAACCTGCTTGCTGGGTGGCCTTGCCCCAGAACTCATGAACCCTACAACCCTGAGCCCTACACCTAGGGTTTGTCGATGCTTCAGGGGGGGTCCAGGACTTGTTGATGTGATCCCAGAGAACCAAGTCTTATGTAGGATCCTTGATATGATTCACGGTATATAGTATATATCTGCCTTAGAAACCCCGCTGAACGCCTTATGAAACAGGTTTAGAAATTGGATCCCCTCATAAGGTCTCTCTGGTCATTGCCTCTTTCAAGATTTTGAGATGTCGTTTCGATGAATGCTGGCCTCAACCCTAAACACCCAAACTCGAACCCCTAAACTCTGAACCCCTAAACCCCTTTTTTAAGCACGGACTTGGAGTGTATGCCGGCAGCGAAGCTCTCTGGCAGAGCCTTCCTCAGTCACCTTAGGAGACCTCGGGGATGCACATATGAGCAACGCAAGAACGCCTAAACCCCTAAACCCCAAACCCCGAAACCGCTAAAAACTAGTTCCCATGACTTCCCCGGTGCTTTCGAGGCACCCCACTGCACCCTGGCCAAGCCTGGGAGGCCCATCAGTGTGGGCTCTTGTAGGGTTTAGGGTTTGGGGGTTTAGGGTTTAGGGGTTTAGGGGTATAGGGTTTTGGGTTTAGGGCTCAGGGTTCTAGGTTTAGGGTTTAGGGCTTACTGTTGAGGGTGATAATCGGA
The DNA here is from genome assembly GCA_905221615.1 of Symbiodinium sp. CCMP2592. Lineage (NCBI taxonomy): Eukaryota > Dinophyceae > Suessiales > Symbiodiniaceae > Symbiodinium > Symbiodinium sp. CCMP2592. The sequence goes on along the minus strand of CAJNDT010005891.1, from coordinate 1,629,392 downwards.
CTTTGTGTAACTCGACTCCCGACGCGGAACTCACTCCAAGTCTAGATAAGAAAGCAACACCTCAGTGAGCATCTTCGCATCGTCGATTTTGGTCAGCTGAAAAACATCAAGTGCTCCTTCAGAGGTACATCATCGCTCTGTTTACCTATCTCTCTCCATATACACATATGTATACATCTCTGGCTAGCACCTACGAGAAACAGCACCAAGGTTGCAAACGGGCCTCTGGGACGGGTGTCAGATTTGCTATGACGACTCAGGTGGTTTGGCCCCCTTCCTATGTAGCAAGAAGCCCGCACTACAACAAGCTTCGTTGCTATTTGGTTGTTTTAGTTGAACCCCTTTCTCTGCCTGTTGCTCTTGGCAGCCAGCAGAATCCGCATGGCGGAAAGAGAATGTGGGCCTATTCGACCTCGCAAGAACCCTGCTGCAAGGTTTAGGATTTAAGATAGGGGCCTTCATAACTACAATAAGGTTTTGAGTTTTTGATGCGAAATTGATAAAGGACCCCCCCAAAGTAGCACAGGTAATCATTGAGGCCGTGTACCCATTTAGTTTCGGGCCAGAACGGAAAGCATGAGCTCTTCAGCGGCTGCTCCTTAAGTTACCGGAGGGGCCAATGCAGGTCCGGACTGCAAGGATCAGGGGGAGTGATCTTAACCCTAAACATTGATACAATAGCCCCCAAACCCTAAACCCTAAATACTACTGTTGATGATATAAATCCTGCATTACCTTAAGGACCCTAAACTATGGTAATTATGGTACATTCCTTATTATGGGTAATGCAGGATTTATATCATCAACCGTAGTAGCCCCTTTTGCCCTGCAGCAACCGAGGCACTGCTCCCCGCGCTCCTCCGCCACCCGTCGGGCCACCGAGATGGCAGCAAAGCGCCGGGGCTGCGTCACGACCTAAGAAGCCTAGTGTCCTTAAGGGGTCCTTTAAAGGTTGCTACTAGGAGGCTTAGGGTGCCGTTAACCTCTAAGCTTTTATACGGGTGTTGCAAGGGATCTGAGGGAATTTTATATGTGCTATATGCTGCTGTGTGTTGCTTTGCTAGACCTGTATAAGGGTTTACAAATCCGGATGGCTTAAACCAGCCCTCACTTAGTAAACTTCATGAATCTACCCTAGGGCACAATCATGACCCCTCCGTCCTTTCAAGTTCCTTGCAACTGAAGGAAGTGTCTGGTTCGCCTGGATCTGAATGGGAGAGTTCGACCCTTTTGCTGCACCTTCCTAAACCTTGGGCTTCACGACTTGGGGGAAACTGAAGTAACCAAACGAAGCACTTCAGCCCCCTCAGAGATCCAGATTTCGAAAGAGGATTTCGGGCTGATGATTGCTAATGTCAGGCTTCGCACAGACAGCACAGACATAGTCCTCAACAAAGACTACTCTAGGGCCTCCCAGCTATATCTTGCACGACAGAGGGACGGGATCCCTGTTTTGACGTAAGGCGACATTCCTCAACTAAGGAGCGTAAAATACGTTATAAAATCACTGAATAAGACTTTGCTAAAGAGCCCCTTGTTATAGAACCCTATAATACTATAGTAGTAACCTTACAGGAGATCCCACTATAGAACAATGTAGAACCCTGCAGGGCTTTCGGAGTCTCTTTGTTCCAAGGGTAGGAGGGACCCTTAAGAAGGACCCCTAGGTATATACCCTCAACATAGCTATTATATACCCATTATATAGCCCATTATAAGATAGGGGTCCCCATTACGGGTCCTTCCTTTTCCCCTTTGATTTGTCGTCCGCAATCGGCCCTGAGCAGGCGACGATGCGCGCAGGCGGCCCCGCAGCCGCATCCAGAATGAACCTGACAAGGTTTCGACACGCACGCTGGCTCACGCAGGCAGGGCTTCGGGGTCCCACTGCTAGCTGACAAGGTTTAGGGTTTATAGGGTTTATAGGGTTTAGAGTTTAGGGTACAAGGTTTCATGTAAGAGCCCGATCAAGAACCCCTGGGGTCTTTATTGGGGTTCTTTATAGGAACCCTACTGTTTTGGGGAATCCAGATGTACCTGACTACTGTTCTGGGGAATCCAGAATGTACCTGACCCAGGATTTTCTGGGCTAGCCAGGACCCCCTCAAGAATCTTTTTTTAAAGCCCTTATGGTACTTGAAAGAGAGCATATGAGGCATAATTGAGTAGTTGGGGGGTCTAGGAGGGCCGCTAGGGTTGAGGGCTTTACAGAGGCTCACGTTGCTTTACAGGGCTTGATAAACGATGTAGCAGGGTACTGGGTTTTGCGGGACTTTCGTATTGCCTTTTAATGGGGCCGGGTAGCACTACATGGTCTGCCCAGAGAGACCAGTTTAGCTTGCAGGGGGCCTGGTATGCTTAAAACACCCGGTTTCCGGATGCACACCGTAGGTGCGGGAGCTAGTGCGGGGGTTGGTGTGGGAGCTGGTGCGGGATTGACGCGTGCAGTGGTGTGTGGAGGTCAGTGACGAGTCAGTGATGTGAGTTGGATTTTAAGGCTGGTGTAGGAACATATATTATGGATCTTACCCTCAATATACATCAGAACCCATCATCTGCACCAGGCCGCGCCCCAGTCCGTGCACCATATATCTGTGGGTGTGGCCCTAGATCTCCAAAACTTGTTTTAAGCATACCAGGAGTTTTTCAAAGTTTAGCCCTCAACCAGGGAACAAGCCCTAAGGCGCAACGACAAGAAATTTAGGCCGAAGCAGTTTCCCGGATGGTCCTTCGATTCGGGGGGGGGGGGGGGGGGGGGGGGGTTGACGCAGCCGCTCGTCATGCGAAGTTCGATGTACAGATGGCATTGGGGCCGACAAAGGAAATGCTTCATGTAGGAATACAGACGCAAGTACTTGTATCGTCTTTTTCATGTGGTTTTTCATTTGGTTTGCAGACATGGTGGACGGTTCTGACTACATGTCTCCCCAAAACAAACGAACCCAGAGTTACAGCTCACCACTATCCCCGAGAACCTAAGGAGACCGAGAAAACACGCACCAGAACCCCGGTAAAAAACTACTCCACTTCGTCTAGGCTATTCAGTGTCTGGGGCTGGCAAAAGCGCATACTTTTTTTAAGGTTTTAGCCTGGCTGTGCAATATGACACTGCACATGTTGACAAGGTCTGTGAGACTGTGACTCTTGATTGGTGCTGCCTGCTGACGAGTCTATGACATGGATCATCGGACAAATGTGAGCTTTTCACGGCCGCACCAATCGAGAAATGCGGCCCAGCTCACGGAAGCCGCCTCCTGGAGTTGATGAGATTTCTTGGAAGGGATTTGTCGTTTGGGGGTGTATGTTGCTAGCGGACGAGGAGCAAAAACACATGCCCGGTCTGTGGAGAGGAAGCTGAGTCAGCCTTTAGATCGCAAACCTGAGACTTGTATCCGGAGCCTGTGTTGGTATTCGAAACCTTTCATGGTACATACTGAATATGCGACCCTAAAGCCCGGAAACCCTGAACCCCCCGACCAGCTTGCAGCTCCTCGTAGCGGAGCTGAGGTTGATATTGTCGCAAGTCGGATTTCTGCGGATTGGAAAGTTGAGAGTCTGGCTTTTGGTTTATTTTTAAGGAGTTAGGGTATAGTGTTTTTTTTTAGGGTGCCGAGGTTTAGGGTTTAGGGTAGCGGTCGTGAAACCATCGCACGGTTTCATGACTAAGCACCCGCTAAGCTATGATTTAAAGGATGTCCTAAACCTCCAATGCTAAACCCTTGAAGCGAATTATATGGGGAAGAGCTAGCAAGTCTGATCAGTGTTTAGGGTTTTAAGTTTAACCCTTAGGGTCTAGGGCCTTGCCTGCTCTCAGCACGGAGATGCCCCGCCATGCTCCTTTGTCCGCGATCGCCCGGAATGGCGTCCCTGTATTGCTCTGAGCTTGCTCCAGAGTTGGGAGTCGGGTGGCTCTCATCCTGAATCGTCCTCAGCTGACATCAACTGAAAAGACCCGTCTTCTGGCACGAGAGGCCCTTTCTTTTGCCGTCGTCTCCTTGTGCCACGAAACCAAGGCGGAGGCGGTCTCAATCGCCCTTTCAATGCAGCCTGGCAGCCCTGAACCGGGCGGTTGGACGTGGATGGCGGCATCTCCGATTGTCTTCGTCTGCTGAGAGTTGCTGCGTCAGGTGCTCCACAACGCAAGCGGCTGCGTTAGCTTGGCTTCGGTGTTTCTTTAGGGTCACGACCCTTTAAGGTTGCAGGAATGCTGTTATAAGGGACGACGTGGAGTGGGGCAGTGTTCTACATGGGCCTGGAAACCTTGTTCGGGCGCTTCGGCTTCGGGCTTCAAGGCCTTTCTGACCCCTGCCTGTGGGCGTGGGAGCCCGTCAGGACCCAGAAAGATACCTTCTCGGGCTTCGGGTCTCAACAGGCTCATCGAGTTTCCGTGTTCCGACAGGAGCACGGAAACTCAACTACGGAACGAACCACCCCACTAGAATTTTAGGGTTTAGGGTTTAGGGGCGGGTTAAGGGTTACGCATTGCCGGCTTGCACCGGTTGATGTAGATCAGAGCATCGAACAAAGGTCGTCTGTAGTTCAGTCCTCTAGACCCATATATTGACACTAGTGCAGCGAAGCCCTTAAAGCTCTACCCAATCTCCGACATACGATCACAATCTCTCTACACTGTTATCAGCAGCAGCTGAATCTGACTTTCACCTCAGCCTGCAAGGTCAATGACAGCCCGAAACCCTCGTCTAGCATATTACAGAGCCCTGCTTATTGATGGCGGTGCTTTCTCGTGACTCAACATCTGCTAAGAAGGACGTCACAGAGAGAGAGAGAGAGAGAGAGATTGACAAAGAGACAGAAACAATCAGAGAGAGAGAGAGAGAGAGACTGACTGAGACCCTACAACCCAAACCCTAAACCCTGAACCCTAAACCCTAAACCAAGGTAAGGTCTGAATCTTCCAAGCCACAGACACCTTCGAAATGTCCTGGGCTCCCCTGCTTTCGCATCCAGGGCGCCGTAATGCTCAACCTGGGCGGAACCAGCTCTGTCAATCAATTCACGAAAATGTATTACAGCATTCAAGGTGCTGACAACGTGGCTGCCATGCACACGGATCAACTTTTGACACTGGCTGCTGACGATCCGAGAGCTTACGATCCAAGAACGCACTTCGCCTCGCCTTGCGAAGTATATACAAAATTGACACTGGCAGCAAGGGTCAGGATATCAGCTCGGCGCCGCAGCTCGCCTCTTGGAGGCAGCCTTCGCGGCCCCTGACACTGCCTTCCGTTTCTTGGCATCCTCTTTGGCCTTTTTCGCATCTTCCTTCTCCTTCAGCTTCTGCTGCTTCTCACGGCAAGCCTCGCACGAGCACTGCTTGCACCATCCAGTACCTTTGGGCTTGTCTTCCTTGTCCAGCTCGGTTCCTGGCATTCAACGGTATCGTTGCTACCACTTCTACTAGTCGAGTATGTTGTACAGAACACTTTGGGTAGTCTGTGCACACTTCTTTGGAGCGAGGCTCTGAGGAACCTCTTGGCCACCTTGATCAAAGACCTCTTTTCAGCCATGCCAGCTGGAAGATCCGGTAGTGCAGCAGAAGCCGATAGTTTAAAGCCCAAGCTCTTGAGAAGGTCCTTCGCACCAGCATCCTGAAGAATCCCCGGAACGGTCCGTGCGACAATGAGGAAGCCCATCTTGTTCTGTCTGCCGACGTCCAACAAGCAATGCGGGAGCCGCCCATCGATGAAAGTGACCTGCAGAGAAACAATACAGTCTGTAGCTATCTTAATGCATGCCGTCAACAGGAACGGCGAGCTCCTGGCCTGGTCGTGGAGCGAGTGCTGGAGCCCGCCCTGAGGTTTGTCACCAAGTGCAGCTGCAGCCCACGACCAGATTGACACTGGCTCCGATGCGATGAGGACAACCGCCGAATCGCTTGACACTGTACGAAGGTTGGACACTCCACTGAGCGGTCCGCTCAGCTTCATGATCTGCAAGCTGTTGAAGCCGAGTTTGACACTGGACCTTGGCATTATGGTAGAATGCGATCTTGACACTGGACCTCGGCATTGTGTTACGAATGATGGACATACATATTCCTGCACCAAGCCTCTGTGCTGCACCTGTGGCGCCGTGGAATAGCAAGGCATGGCCGCCTTCGGCCTTTTGGCCAAGCCACTTGCAGATTACCTGATCCACAAGAACCCAAGTCTTGGTTCTTATCAGCTTGCAAACTTCAACACCACTGGGCATGCCTGTGTCAAGTTCGGCATGGTTCTCGTTTCAGTTGACAGTGTCATGTCGGACTTCATCCCCAACGTCCTTCAGTACGCTGTCAGAACACTGCACCAAGCGGCAAGGTCCGGGCCGGGGCCGTGGCACGTAGGAGAGCTTGCCTTTCTTGGTAACGGGCATGCTCCTCAAGCATGGCCGCATTAAAATCAAGAACCACACTCGCATGGAGCCTTTTTTGCTGTGCCTCGAGAGTCCATCCCAGAGCTTCTGCATGTCAGCGAGCTGGATCTGTCCCAAGTTCGCATTTACAAAAGCCCTGTTGTCAGACCCTTAATCACTCCCAAGCCTTCGTGCTGCTGATATTGTTCAACTCTGCGGTCGAGATGTCCTTGTACTTGCCTTGAATAACTAAGAGGGTCGTGGGTGCTGTCTTGGAATTGAAAAGACTGCTTACCGAGGCATGGGCGCTTCTTCTCCTCGCCAGAAACAACGCGGGCGACTGCGGGCTCCATCTCTGCAGCTGAAGATACACAGCCGGTCCACACACTGTGAGCCCAAAACTTGCTAGACCGTCTCAAACATAATCATGAAAGGTTTGGGCATTGTTGCTGCGGATGCTACTGCGACGACAACAATCAAACACCGCGAGGACGATGACTGAAGCTCTTTTATCATCATCTGCTGCAGGTGTCTGCTACTCAGGATGGTCGTAGACAGGCCCTTTGTCTTTTTTAAATCCGTACACTTGTTGCTGAGACTGCGGCGATTCAATTGAGGATACCAGCGACACTGGCAACCTGCTTGCACCTGTGCTGAGGCCAGGAAGTCATCCCGGGGGCAGATCTCAAGCTGCACTATTGAATTCTAATTTAGCAATGTCTCGTGGTTCTGTTTATTTACAGTCAGTGTGGCAAGCCTGGACGTTTCAAGTGGTTCTGAGAGTATCTGTCACTCTAGGGTTACTGGGTGGCAGTTTGTTCTGCTGGGCTTCTGACTAAGTGTCACAGGGCAATTTCTTTAGCCCTGCCCACCCCCAGCCCGAGCGAGGAGTTTAATTTCTACTCGGAGCCTGCACAGCATACCTAGATACAGCGAGAAAGAACGAGTCTACGCACTAGGCCTCCAAGCTCATGCACACTTTCCGTTGACGGTCTGGGCTTCCGCACTGTGCACGACGGGTCCAACCTCGCCGCCAGAGGCGCAGAAAGACATGTAACGGCTGTCACATGCTCTCAAGAATGTTGCACAATGACGCTGCCAAGCTTGCTGACGGTCTTTTTGAAACTGGCTGCTGACGATGAAACTTTGATGTTAACTTCGCCCCGCGAAGTTTGCACGACAAGACTGACATCCCAGAACGCACGTCGCCTTGCGAAGTATATACAAAATTGACACTGGCAGCAAGGGTCAGGATATCAGCTCGGCGCCGCAGCTCGCCTCTTGGAGGCAGCCTTCGCGGCCCCTGACACTGCCTTCCGTTTCTTGGCATCCTCTTTGGCCCTTTTCGCATCTTCCTTCTCCTTCACCTTCTGCTGCTTCTCACGGCAGGCCTCGCACGAGCAGTGCTTGCACCATCCAGTACCCTTGGGCTTGTCATCCAGCATGCCCAGCTCGGTTCCTGGCATTCAACGGTATGGCTGCTATCACTTCTAGTATGTTGTACAGGGTAGTCTGTGCAGACTTCTTTGGAGCGAGGCTCTGAGGAACCTCTTGGCCACCTTGATCAAAGTGGTTTTGTCAGCCATGCCACCTGGAAGTGTGGGTAGTGCAGCAGGCGATAGTTTAAAGCCCAAGCTCTTGAGAGTGTCCTTTCTGCCGGCATCGTCCGGAGTCCCCTGACACTCAACGGTGCGTGCCACCATCAGGAAGCCCATCTTGTTCTGCTTGCCGATGTCCAACAAGCAATGCGGCAGCCGTCCGTCGAACAAAGCAACCTGCATCCAGGACCGTTTCAAAGCTGAGGCATGCCAAGGAGTCTTTAACATGAACGGTGCCAACCTGCCTGGTCGTGAATCGAGTGTCGGACCCCTCCGTCGCCAAGCTTGCCATAGCTCGCTGCCGTAGCCCACGACCAGATTGACACTGGTTCCGATGCGATAGCCAATACGCCCGAAGTGCTTGACAATGTACGAAGGTTCGCGACCCCAGCCAGCGGGCCGCTGAGCTTGAGGATCTGCACCGAGTTGAAGGCGATCTTCATATTGGTCCTCGGCGAATGACAATGACTTACAACAGCCTAATCGGCCATGGACATTGACTCTGACTGACCTGCACCAAGCAGCATCTCTTTCCCGGTGGCCGGGTCTTTGACCAAGACGCGGCTGTCCTGGGCCTTCTGGGAAAGCCACTTGCAGACAACCTCACCCAGACGCAAGAAATGAAATCTAGCTTCTCCTTCACTCTGATTCTGAACTCGCACAAAACGCTCTGCATGCCTTCGTCAAGTTCGGCATGACTGCCGTTTCATTTGACACTGTCATGTCGGACTTCATCCCCAAAGTCCTGCAGAATGCTGTCTCAGAACACTGCACCAAACCCCCATGTCCGGGCTGGGGCCGTGGCACATATGACATCTTGTCTTTCTTGGTCACCGGCATGCTCCTGAAGCATGTCATATTATTCTATTGCTTTGCATGGAATCACTCTGGCCGCTCTGCCTTGAAAGTGAATCCCACAGCTTCTGCATGTCGGTCAGAGTGACCTGGTGCAGGCTCGCATGCGGACAAGCCCTTCTCGTGTCGGATCCCTATCGCCTGCTTCTGGCACAATGCCTCAGCATCCAGGGTCGCGATGTCCTTGTATTTGCCTGGAAAAGGCGGAGAGACGCTGGTTCCATTGAGGGGGAAACTCTTTACAGAGGTTCCGGCACTTCTTCTCCGTGCCAGAACTTGTCCCGGAGACAGGGGCTGCCATGTCTGCGGCTGAAGCTAAAGAGCTGGCGCCACACTGTGAACAAAAGCCTGCTGGTGCATTTCAACTGAAACAATCCACCTGCATCAACAGAGTCCGTTCGCAAGAACACTGGAGCCGCGAATTCTGAGAAATTCTGTGCTTCATTTTCAGGCTTCGCCCCACGAGTCCTGTCTTTCGAATGCGTTGTTTTAGTTTGTCTCCTGCAAGCCAACCTTTAAACAGTTTGATTTGTGCATTATCTGTTAAATGGACAAGCCTCCCCACGGCTAGTTGGCATGCAGGAGCCTTCCCAACCCCAAATGTGAAATTGACTGAATCATCTTGGCCCTCATCGCTGTCCTTGTCGCACTCATTTCCACCTGGGAGACACTGGTTATTATTCATGCAGAAACTTTCCGAGGCCTCCCTGCGAAGTACACTGCCTGAGTCCTATGCCGGCTGATCGTAGTCAAGAAGTCATCGAGGCCAGTTGGCAGGCCCATCTTTTTCGTGATTTTCTTCTTGATCTTGTTGGCAAGTGCATCTTGCAAGATGATGCCGTTTTTTCTCTTCCTGGTCCACAATCGTTTTTTAATTTAAGCTTTTGACTCAGCAAGCATTGCATGCAAACCTCATGTGTGTTGGCGGGATGAAATCTCTTTACAGTCTGACGAGTCACACTTTGTCTTCCTCTTTCTTCACGCTCCACTTGATGAGGCTGCCTCTGGGGGATGTCAGGGACTCTGATAAGATCGATGTTATGAGAGTGGCGATGTTCGGGGACAGCTTTGTGTCGTGAAAGGTCAGCTCCAGGTTCTGCCACAAACCAGGCTCCAGCTCAAGAATCGGCTTCCGCATCTGCGATCGGTTGGCTGGGGCCAACTGCATTTGCAAAAAAGCATTTCCGGCGACATAACCGCCAATCATTCGCGGCGCAATTTGACGACATGCCGAGCCAATGGCCTGCAGCTTGACGGTCTCGTCCGCTGCCGAAGAGATTGAAGCACCGATGCCGAGGGGGTCCACAAACGATTGCATCTTGTCATCTGTGGGAAAAAGCCACACCACGTTGACCTCTGCGCTCAGAAGCTTGGCCATTCCAGCCATGGCCTCATCGTATGTCACGCATTCTACATTTGGGATTTGACCGAGCGCTTCCAAGGTTCCCGAAGTCTTCCTACTTCGACTCCCGACATAGATGCAACAGGTCTGGCCGTGAAGAATGTCCACGTCCTGAGTGAGCGATCTCCTTTCCATACTGTTGATGTTCTCCGCCTTGACTCTGCGAGTCTTCTCGTGTTCACGAAGTTTCTTCTGCACGCTGCGAGGATCGGCATCCTGAAAGATCTTCTTCTTCTGTCTGTGTTGTTCTTGTAACACTTGGAGAAGGTGACGCTGCTCTTCAGTTTCTCGTGACAATGCTGACGCCAGGCCTAACTTCTCGAGTTCGGCCGCAGATTCGCCGCTCATCAGCACAGACCTGGCCGCAGCCCGGTCCTCCCCCCGTTCTCGGGTAAAGGCTTTGTACCCTGTCTTCCTTTTTCTGTCGCCCAGGATTCGACGTGGAAGATCGGAAGACTTGACTCTGACATTGGTGTTGCCGCCGTACAAGCTGCGGTACTTCAGCAAAATCATGTTGCCATCTCTAGTTGCTTTGTAGGTCACGCGGCCATCCTGGTCGCGGCTGACAATGACGAGCTTGTCAGCGGGGGGTGCATCTAGGACGACCTTTAGTTGGTTGTAGGTGTGTTCCGTCGTCGTGCTGCTCTTGATGCCTTGCGAGATGAGCCGCACCCGCGAGTATGCTTGTTCAACCTCACCAGTTGATGCCCACGTGGCCAGGATGAGCAATACCTGGATGTGAGCTGGCTGCAATGCTGCAAACTGCAAAAGCAAGGCTCAAGTGACTCGGATCTATTGAGACACCGACGGCTTTGTAAAGCCCAGGCAGGCGCTGGGAACCCCAGTGTTTCATGGCCAATCCCCATGGGTTCAGCTCACCACGCTTGAAGAGGTTGACCGCGGTGGGTCGTGCCACGAGCAGCTCCTTCACCAAAGACTCCGGCTCCACGGACAGGGCCTTGGCAAGTGGATCCAGGGTGGCCAGCCTCAGTTCGCCCCTTGCCGCTGGAATGACTCTGCACACCATGAAATCTAATGCCGACGAGCAACAAAGCCCGGTCCGACCGCTCATTCCACCCCTCCAAGTCAAAGGGGGCGAACGTAGACCCCAAGGAATGCGCTCGTAGTCTCGACAGAAGCATCTTCTTGATATTGAGGATGCTGCCCAACTCGTTCGCAACCTTGCGGTCGAAGCTGCCTGATGGCAACAGTTGCAGGAAGGGGCATCTGCACGAGCACAGCTTCCCCCTCCTGGTTCTGACCCTGGAACATGGTGCATGAGGACGCTATGGCACACCACAGCTTGTTCCGTGCCTCAGACTTTCCAGACCAGCTTCGGGGAACTTAAGCCTCACTGCTGCACCTAGCCCTTGGGGTCCGGGCCCAAATCAAGTTGCCTCCGCACTATATTCACGTACCCCTTCTCCATCACAAGCACTCCCGGAGACCGGCGGCGACCGTCTGCCAAAGGCTCGCCAAACTCGAACATGTGTGTTAGGTCCTGCTAGCAAAATGTACAGCTTGTCAGTCTTGTGAGTGTGCAAGCACATGTCATAGTGCCTTCACATGCACCGGCCTCCTCCAACTTCCGCAGAAGCCGGTCTGTCTCTGCCACGGTCCGAATGGTGTCCAGTGGCCCCACAGAGCCCGCTTTGGTTTTGTGGTGCACCCCTGTGTCGAACTCATGTATGAACGGCTGGACTATGTCGCCGAACTCCGCCATGAGTGCGAGCAAAATGACGTCCGACTCGCGGAGTACCTGTTTCAACTAATTCACCCCAGGGCAAAGCATTTGCTTCCCGAGCAGGAGTCTGGCCCCTGCCTTGAGCATCGACATGGCCCAACGAGATGAGTTATTTTTGGAGGCAACCACCTTCGACAGAAACTTCTTGATGGGCGAGATGTAAAGGCACATTTTTTTGAGAATGTCCGTCATCGTGTCGAATCTTTGCATGGCATGCGAAAATCCAGGCACGGTATCACTAAGTGAAGCCAGCTGCTGAATCTCGTCCCGAACCTGGGCTCTTAAATGGGGCATCAGGCTCTGCAGGGGTGGGGTCGCGATGTCGACTCAAACACAACCTCCTCAGGCCTAGTGGCGGACTGCTGAAAGTCAGCCAGCAACGGCCCTGAATTCTTGAGAGCTCTGGCCAGAGAGCCATGCTGCCCTGGTCTATCACCGCTGAAGTTCCTGATGAAGACTTGCAGCAGTTCCTTACACCGAGGGTCACTCTCCATCGAACGTTCCAGGGAACGTTGTGCGGTGTGTAATTGACACCGTACAGTGGCACATTGTGGCAGAACCTGCATTGCCTGGCACGAGACTTCGCATCATCTGCAACACACTTCCGCCCGAGAGAGTGCACAGATTTCAAACACCCGTCCTTGGCGAATTGGCCGGCCAGGAGCTCGGCAGGCTCTCCATCAAATGTGAAGGACACTACCTTATTCCTGAATGAATTCCGCTCCGCCTCGCTGTCAAACATGGTCGTCAAGGTTTCCTCGATTTGATCCACCTTGTCCAAAGATGCCTGTCAGAACATGCAAGCAACAAAGCGGCATGCCGCAACGACGCTCTGGCCTTCTTTCCGTGGATCTGCTCCAAGCAGAGCAAGCGGCGTTGGATGCTAAAATCGGGCATTACCAGCTTCACTTTGACCTCCCTCAGACTGCCAGACACGTCCTGGCACCACATTTGGATTTGCAGGCCAACCACAGGTGTCGCCCTGCCCACCCGCCTCGGCCCATCCGATGGCAAGTGCCGCTCTGAGCAGCTTTCTGTCTTTATTCCTCTCCACATTTGCACAAGCCTCAATCAGCTTCATGCATTCCTTTGAAGAGCTTCTGGCTTCTGGAAAATTCAAGGGATCTGCTTGCCGGCTTTGTTTGCAGGAAAGCTCGTACAGGCTTCCTTGTCCGGCACGTGTTTGCTTTTGCAGCAGTTCCACAGCTCGATGCAGCTGTGCATTCGTGGGAGCTGAGTTGTCCTTCTCCGGCTGCTTCGCCATGGCACCGGCCGTGCTGCTGGCCGCCGACCTTTTCTCCAAGGAAGTCAAGTGCAGCTTTGACTCTCCGTGGCGACGCAAATCTTCGATCTGGAGAGGGTCCTGACACTGCTCCTCGGCCTGATGCACAACGAAACTGTTTCACGGACCTCGACACACACTTTCGTGAAGTTGAGTTCTTGCCCTGCCTGGTCCCTTCGCACTCCCAGTGCGCCTTTGCTATAAAGGATGTACGGGGAACACGTGGCGTCCAAGTTCGCAGCAACTTCGAAGCACACGGAGCATCCAAGGCCCCATGGATGCTCTGAGCTGGACTCGCCCAGCCATGACACTGACACGCCATCTGCACGTACATATCGACAGTGCTGTGTCCATTTGTGGCGGAACTTGATCCACCGGCAGCGATTGCACCGTTGGGCGGCCTTCTTGACCTAAGCACACGAAGCGATGCAAACCCTAGCTGTCGAAACATGGGCTCTCCTTCGACCGAGCCCTTCACACTGCCGTAATACGCTTCGCACTTCCGACAATGTTCTCCTGACAAGGCACCAACGCCATCGGCAGCAGGTAATCACTGCCCTGAACACCGTTTTCTATCTCCTTCTGGACTCTTTGGGCGCCGTGGTCGCATTGACACTGCAGGGGGCGGAGCGGGCACAGGTGCTGCATCCGAGAGCTCCGCATCAGGCTCTCGGGATCGCTTCAGGGCCATCTTTGATTGATACTAAATACACCAAGATTGACAAACATTGACAAACCATGCTTGCACAAGCTTGTCCCAATCAGACTGCCAAAGGATCACCGTGCATCATGTCTCTTGCAGTTACAAGAGCAGTGTCAATCTGTTTTGCAAGGACATGACAAACCTGCTACCTGCATCCAAGCACGAAGACCGCAAAGGTTCAGAGATGAAAATGTGCGAGTCCGCCCATCGTGCATTGTTTTCATCTGACCTTACCTGCTCTCTTCCTTTTCGAAGCCGGATAGATGTGCTGACAAAGCAGGGCCAGCTCAGGGCTCGAAGAGCTGACACTGGCAAACCTGGGTCTCCAATGGCCCTCTTGGCCTTGACACCCGCGGCCCGATGCATGATGCGAGGTGTTTTGCTTCATCAACGACTATCGAACGCTGCTCTCTGTTCTCTTCCCGGGTCGCGGAAGCAAAATCGAGGCCGCTGCCTCCGTCCGAATCAAAACCGGAGGAGTGCTCCATTGAAAATGCTCAGTCCGAAAGAGGATACTCCTCCGACTCATCGTCATTGCCCTCGGACCCTGAAGTCTGCGGGGTCACCGGCGGAACAGTGGGCGCTGGTGCCCCGCCTGTCGAGCCTCCAGTTGCAGGGTCCGGGGCCGCTTTGGGGGCTGGGGCCACTTTGGGGGCCGGGGCCGCTTTGGGGGCCGGGGCCGGGTCAGCAGTTGGGGCTCCGGTTGTTGGCTCGGACAGGCCATTCAGGTAATCGACCAGAGTGGGATTGTAGAATCGAGTGTTCGTGGAATCCTGCAAGCCCGCTTTGACGTACTCCTCCAAGTGCTCCGAGAGGATTTTCAGGTGAAGCGAAGACCGGACCATGACAAATGCGCTGATTTTCTGCAGCAGGCAGGCAATGAGGTGCTCAGGGTCGGGAGTGATCAAGATCAAGGAGGAGGCGTGCAGCAAATGGTTCATCTCCTGATAGAAGAGGCGACTCTTGCTGAAGCTGTGGAGGGGCACCAGCTCCTGCCACAACAGTCTGTCTTTATTTAAACGAACCCTGCTTGCCGGCCTGGCCTCCTCACCCAGTTCAGGCAACACCCCGCTGTCCGGGTCTGCGACGACCTTCTTATCCTTGGGATCGAAAGGCAGCAGAACCTGTGCACAGGCAGGAAACCCCATTCGGGCGAGGGCCGTGGGCTCCCGGGCCGGCCTCTTGCTTGTGCTCCTTTTTGACCATGGGCTTCAGCTGGCGTGGATTTGGCAACACGATGGGCAGGTAAGGGCAGGACGAATCCGATGCCGGCTGTGAGGGCCCCGTCATAAACTTCAAATCTCGAACTTGAAGCTGCCCGCCATGAAGGAGGAAATGAAGTCCCTCACCTAGGCTGTTCAGTAACCCACTGGGAAAAACCCAGAAACCTGAAAGTAAAAAAAGTGAACCACTGAAGAGCCTGGTCACGGCCCACGACAGTGGACAAGCTGGAAGCCTTCCTCCGCCGCTTGACACTGGCGCCGCTGTCCCTTGGATAACTATTTTGAACCAGGAAGACAGCTTTCCTGGTCCTACTTGTGAGCCATGCAGCCAAGTGGCGCAGAGAGGTGGATGGCACGCTGCTCGAGGTCTGTTTGACTCGGCAAGAGATGCCAGTTGCCGAGTTGGGATTGACGTTTGCAGTGCTTGTTCAAGAGCCCCGAGATCTTCGTAGATGCTCTGCTGGCCCCTCCGTCCAAAAGGACAGCCAGGTCCTTGTCGCTTCAGATTCATAATGGTCAGACTTGGTGCACTACACTAGACAGGCGAAGGATTGGACTGCGGTCCTTGTCGTCTTGACACTGATTGGCGAAGACCTTCATCATCGCCTCCCTGAGCGGATAAACGGCAAACTACACAAGACAATAAACAACAATATCGGCCACTTTCATGCATCCCAGTGTCGCCACGTTTCCATTGAACGGCGGCACTCTGGTGAAGATATTGTGGCTGCGACAGTAGGCTTCGCTCGGCTCGTGAATCAAGGAACTGTCCATCCACCACACCTTAGTTGTTGAGTTCATAAGCCACACTTTCAGTTTTAGAGTGGCTACCGCTAGCCAAAAAGTGTAATTTAGTAAAGTGTATCCACTCAGATACTAAGACACTCTGTGACGCTGACACTGAGGAAGCGGTGCCTCTGCCGAAAGGAGTCCGATGACTGGCGCCAGTCCATTGAGAATGCTGTTGGCGTCGGTTATGTCCGTTTCCACGAATCTGAGGTAGCGGCCGATCTCGTTCTTTGACACTGTGGAAAGACGCATGTCCTGAAGCTTCTGAACCTCGTCCGCCGTGCGTCCCACGTCCTGAGACGGAAATCCATCATTCCATCCGGGAGCCTCCGGCTCTGGCGGCTCTGTCGGTGCCACTGTCGGGGCCAGTGGCGTGAGACATGTGAGGCGCCACCTGAAGTCAGGCAGACGATTTGAGCTGTGCATGTCAACTTTCACAACGACGCTTCCTTTTGCCGAGAAGTCGCTCTTTGATGGGACCACTGACAATGGCCTGAATCCTGCTGTCAGCATAGCGGGTCTCGAAGGTGGCCGTGGCATGGTTGGACATGACCCCATACATGATCTTGAGAATGTGCTTTCCAGTGGCCTCGGCCGCAGCTGTCTATACTAGTACTACTACTACGACTACTACTACGACGACTACTACTACTACTACTACTACTACTACTGACCACTACTACCACTAACGAGTATTACTACTCCTGATGCTGCGAATGCTTCTGCTAACCTTGATCTACTATCGGCTCCTTGCTGTAAAGTTACCAAGTCCATCAGCAAGTCCAACACCTGGGCTTCCACGTCGGAGGCGCCAAACAGAATTTCTGCTCGGCCTGCCATGCCACGTTGGGTTTCCAAGACACGCTGTGCCCGCAACATCTTCTCTTGCCATGCCTGGGCGGTCGGTTTTCCACTCGGAAGTCATGTTCCGGATTCTAAATAGACGCAACAAGTCACACCGTATGACACTGAACAGTCTGGATGCCTTGCCCTGAGCAGAGGAGCTGTCGGGGTGCGAGCACTCATGTGCGACCTTCCGCATCACTTTGAAATTGAGCATGATCGCTTGTGAAGCATCCACCACACCCTCTTTCGTCAACTCCGTTGGGCAGCCCCTGACTTTCAACTTCTCCTCAAAGCTTGCGGCAAAACTGAAAATGAGATGGCGGAACTCCTCCTTGTTGTCCTTGTCTGTGAGGTCACTCACAGTCATTCGGCACCGAATACGTTACAAGAATCATAACAACATGCCTTCAAAACTGAATGAACCACACAACAAGTTTCGGCATGCCCCAGGACCCGTGTGGCGGATGACCACCTTGCACACCAGGTGAGGTTGCCGCCGTGCTGTTGCATGTGGGTGAAGAGCGGTAGACACTGACTTTCGCTGAGTCGAACCTAGGCTGTTCAGCAACCAACTTTTTTTTGGTAAGCTTCTGAAATTAATAAAAGGAATCCAGAAACCTGAAATAAGTCTACATGTTTACCACTGAACAGCCGGGGAACATACAAACGTATGAGCTTGCCGACCTGGTCTGCATTGCGAATGCGAGACTCGGTCGACGCATACTGCAGGGAGCCCAAGGACTCCTGCTCCTTGAAAGCCTCGAAGACGGCCGACGGGCTTGAGGGTTTGTTTGACTCTGACAACAGCCGCTGCAACCTTGGCATGGGGTCAACGCGGTTTCACGGCTTGAGATAAGCACATGCCATGCCAGCAACTAGGCAAGGAGCTCCCGGCATCTCTCGGCCAGTCTGATGCACATATGATTTCCCTCCTCGGGTGTTACTCTGCTAATGTTACGTCTCCACAGGAATGCTGCATGCTCCTCACACCGCTGCTGCAGCCCAAGACTCTTCCCGGGCGATTTTGATTACGGCTTCACCGTGTCGGTGCCTGGACCAGAACGCATCTAGTCCGTGCTGAGGGCAATGAAGAAGTGACACTGGGATTGCCTGAGCCGCCGGAACAAACACTTGGCAAACAGGACACGAAAACTCCCGGCGAACAAGCGGCAACGGCCCTCGCCGAATAAGCCTCCGTGTTGGCACCAGCTTCCACGAGAGCGGCCCACTTCAGCAGAAAAGCCACGAGTTGGCACACCCTGCTGGTGGCCCGGATGGTGCCATTTCCACTGCAGGGCAGGCGGCAATAGAAGAAGATACATACATGATCATGTCACACAGCTGAACATGGGCCTTGCTCCCTTCCCGCCTCTGAGAGTCGGAGTCGTAGATCGCCGTGATCATCGGCATCTGGGGCGGATTTCGGCCGTCGGAGTACCAAAACTCCATGGCACTCTCAACTTCCGACATGCTGGTGCCCACGTAGTTCCTTTCATCGAACCAGCTCAAATCTTTGAAAGTGAGCAAGCAGAGGTCTGGGGTCGCATGCGTCCCCTTCCAGTCCCTCGGCAGAGCAGTCAAGCCCGTGGGGCCGCTGGGAGCCGTGCTGCCGTCGGGCAGCAACTTCTTAGACTCGAGGAAGTCGACGGCCGTTTTGACATTGGCCAAGACAGATCCCTTCGCATCCTCGGTGGAATCGAGGACAATGTCATCATCCTCCACCGCCCTCTTTTTGGGAGTCGTCTTGGGCTTGTTGCCACCGGACTTCCTGGAAGGCCGCCCCGCCATGTTGACTACAATGAAATGATAAAAGCAGATGCGGGGCACTCGGACCCAAATGCTGGCGAACCCGGAAACGTGTAGGATCTGGGGGGGGTCGCAGACCCCCCCCCTGTGCGACGCAATTCCCCGGGAAGCTTGTCGGAGAGGGAGGGGGTGACAAACAACATACCATGAACAATTCCTGTCTTGCACGACGATGTAACAATGACCCCCCCCCTCTGCGCCGCAATTCCCCGGGAATCTTGTCGGAGCGGGGGGGGGGATGTACCCCCCCCCAGCAGCGCCGCATCTGAGGCTGCCGACGCTTTTTCGGAGATTGTAGGTCGAACACACAGGCCTCAGCGAGCGACGTCGGTGCTGCCAGTAGTACTTTCATTCTCCAATGTTCAAGACGTCTGAGTCTTACCCATGCCCGAGATTGTCATCACCGATGCAGCAAACTCCGCACGACAAGAATTCCTGGAATGCCGTCTGCCCTGTGCTCAGGATCCGAAGCCTCGACATGTGAGGATGTTCAATTGACTAAGACGTCACAAACCCGCTGCCCAAATCGGTCGATCCCCTACCCTGCCGAATCTAAAATTTGTCGAGTGCCGGACCCACGCTCCATCTCGTCCAACCTGGCCGGAGCAGAATGCTTGGCTACATGATCCTTTCAAGAAGTCGGCTCCATGCAGCGCTCGCACCGCATTGTGCAAACGCCTTTTCCTCACATTGTCAGGCCTTCCATGACAATGCCTATTTGCGGCCGCATCGTGTCACGTTTCCCTGGTCGGACTGGGAGTGCCATGTCTGGGTGTGCACTGTTGCAAGAATCAACTGTGGTCTCTTTAATATTAATCTACCCCAGATTCTTGACCCTACGGACACGTGCAAACTGCACAAATAAAACATCTTCCCCCACAGACGCAGGCCTGTGCCGCTCTCTACTCGGGGGACTTGACTTTGCGTCTCACTCTGGGAACGAGGAGGCCGTCGCAATCATTGACACTGAGGAGTGTGGTCACGAATCTCATGTCTTCTGCTTCAAGAGTTTGCCTTTTGGCATACTTCGTCACCATGCACGCTTGCAGAAGTAGCCTTGACATGTGGGCCTGCAGCAGAAAAGTGTCCAGCGGCTGGGACGCTGAATGACTTAATGGAGAGCCCTGCCTCGGCACCGATCTGCAGCTGGCTCAGAGCTGCCGGGGAGATCTTCAAGGGCTCTGACGAAGCACGACTGACACTGAGCTCGGACAAAATTGACTTCACAAGGGCATCGAAAGTCTTCTTGGGAACAAGCCCACCTGTCTTCTGCTGCAAGAGGCCTTGGCTAGACCCGAAGATCACGAACCCAAACTGGCTTCTATAATGTGAAATCTCACAAGATACTATAATAAACCAGGAAATATCGTTTGTGATAATCATCTCTTGAGAATCCAATCTGTGCCTCTGCGCTGCGAGCCTGGCCGCCATAGCGACCTGTGATTTTGGGCGGCGTTCTCACCTCGTTCGCCTGTCCAGACATGTGGTACGGGACCAGGAATCTGCGACGTGAAACTGTGAGCTTACCCTCTCAGAACCTGAATGCTTCCCAGTGACGCGGGGTCTGCCCTTCTTAGTAACCCCCTTCTCCGTGACCACGACAATCTTGGAACGAGCCATGGCTTTCGACGCTGATTGACACTGTTTTAAAATGAAAGTCGGCCTGGCCTCTGCATGCCCGGCAGATATATCACGATCGAGCCCAGAGATGAGGACATTGAGACACAGACGTTTGTGCACAACAGCAGACTTCGCAAATCGGGCCGGGCAGGACCCGGCAAGGACGTGCACGTGCCTGGCACACGCACGACCTTGGCACAAGTAGGAGGCTCTTGGAAAAGGTGACCTGGGCCTCGCGTGTAGGTGCTCGAACGCATGACACTGCATGCGAAAGAATAGAGAAATGATACCTGCTGCCGCCTGACTGACAATTAACCATTCTCACAAAGAAAAACACTGCAATGGGCGTTGTCATCTCAAATCTCTAGGGCAAAACCGGTGGATGCAAAAGACAGCTGGGCTTCGTGCCGCACGGAGGACAGCCATGGACCTGGCGTCGCAACTGCTGTCTGTCAAGTGCAAGCTGCAGCCCACTTGGAGAATCGGATACTTTCTGGATCAGCCGCGATTGGGATTCATTTTCTGAGCTGTTTCATTGGAGGCTTCATGACAACGTCATCCCTAGTTTCTCCTAGAACAGGTAGGAGTACCACGACCACTTTGGCTACCACTACTGCTATTAGTACTGCCAGTGCTGACTACTACTACTACTACTACTACTAGTACTAGTACTAGTACTAGTACTAGTACTACTACTACTACTACTACTACTACTACTACTACTACTACTACTACTACTACTACTACTACTACTACTACTACTACTACTACTACTGCTGCTATTACTAAGACTACTAATCAATAGTAATAATACTCACAATGCGACTATTTCGACTACTAGTGCTGCTACTTACTACTGGTACAGTCGTAGTAATAAAAATACTTGCCTGCCAAATGCATGTCAAGTCTTGCAGCTGACTCATAAGCTGCCTTTGACCTCGTACATGAATAAACTTGTACGCAGGCAGCAATCGCCCGACAAAATGCACACTAATGCACCCACCACCAACTCCCCCGATATAAGAAGCCTGAGGCAGGCCACTCCTTTGACCGATGCAACAGAGCACCCCAAGACCCGGAATGCCCTGAAGAAAACAGCAACCAGGGTGCTCATGAGCCGAAGACCTGTGAACAGAACGCGAAACCCTGTTGTCTGCAGTGATCCTGCCCCTACATGTTACCAAAGTCGGCATGGCGCCAATCTCGCCCAACAAGGTTTGCCGCCCAAAGTGCACTCGATAGATCACAAATAAATAAATAAAAGCAACCTGGTTCTGGGATTGATGACATGAAGATGATAGGATAGCTGGTCCCGCAATCATGCTATCAGGGATCCAAGACGTCGTTCAACATCCTCAGTGTCGGATTGCAGTCACACGTGGCATGCTTCAGGATTGCTACCGAAGCAGACGAATTCGCCATTTGCCTTCTTGCGTTGCGCTCAGGTGTGCCCTTCGCTTGTTCCTCCTCTCCTGAGGCATTCATCCCTCGCCTAGTCTCACCGTCTCTTGTGCTCTGTCTTTCTCTCTCTCTCTCTCTCTCTCTCTGTCTCTCTCTCTCTCTCTGTCTCTCTCTCTCTTTCTCTCTGTCTCTCTCTCTCTCTCTCTCTCTCCTCTCGCTCTCACTCCTCTCTCTCGCACACACTCTCTCTCGGACTCTCGCTCTCGCTCTCCTTCTCCCTCCCTCCCTCCCTCCCTCCCTACCTCCCTCGCTCCAAGGTTGAGCAAAACTACTAATAAGGCATGTAGAGCCCTAGAATGGCTGGAAACCATCCAAATGCATTTACCAGCCCCTGGAAAATGCATTTGGGCTCTTCTTGGAGGGCTGCTGTGGCTCTTTGTATTACCAAGACGACAATGAAGGCATGTAGAGCCCTGCAATGGCTGGAAACCAGCTAAATGCATTTACCAGCCCCTGGAAAATGCATTTGGGCTGTTCTGGGAGGGCTGCTGTGGCTCTTTGCATTAAATTACCATGACGACAATGCCAAATAAATGTAGCCCTGCAATGGCTGGAAACCAGCTAAATGCATTTACCAGCCCCTGGAAATGCATTGGGGCTGTTCTTGGAGGGCTGCTGTGGCTCTTTGCATTAAATTACCAAGACGACAATGCCAAATAAGAAGGCATGTAGCCCTGCAATGGCTGAAAACCAGCTAAATGCATTTACCAGCCCCTGGAAAATGCATTTGGGCTGTTCTCGGAGACTGCTGTGGCTCTTTGCATTAATTTACCAAGACGACAATGCCAAATAAGAAGGCATGTAGCCCTACAATGGCTGAAAAAACAGCTAAATGCATTTACCAGCCCCTGGAAAATGCATTTGGGCTGTTCTGGGAGGGCTGCTGTGGCTCTGTGCATTACCAAGAGAACAATGCCAACTAATAAGGCATGTAGGCCCTGTAATGGCTGAAAAACAGCTA